>NW_020717007.1:45078-102154 GCF_900518725.1 Notechis scutatus | reverse complement strand
CAGAAGTGCCGAAGGCGAGGTGCATTAGGTGAATGGCAGTGCCTCCCTCGGTTGGTCTCGCTGATTTCTCGGGATCCTTTTGGAACTGAGAAGGCGCCTCCTGGCTCTCTGACCGACCCTTTCTGCGTGCGGCTTCAAAGCCCCCGAGAGCTTCTGGCCCCGGGCAAAGGATCCTGACGACGCTTCCATCCTCGGGACCGGAAGCCGCGTTGAAGGCAGGAGCCGCGGAAACCGGCCGGGAAGCCGGCGCACGCGCGCGCGTGTGTGTGTGTGTGTCGCCCTCCCCGGTTTCTCGCAAGGGGAATCACCCCGCTCGCCTCCGTCCCGGGGCAAAAGGGGGTCGCTGGCCGGACGCAGCCAGACCCCCCCCTCCCCCGCCTGCCCGCCCGCCTCCCTCCCTCCCTCCGCTCCCCCCCGTCCGCGCGAGGGCGGGGCTTGGGAGAGGCTCCGCCCAGGAGGCTCCGCAGCGCCCACGTGCCCCCCCCCGCCCCCAAGCCCCGCCCTCCCTCTCTCCGGCGGGCGGCGATGGCGGCTCTGGTGGCCTCGGCGGGGCGGCGCGGCGTCCTTGGCGCCCGCGGAGGTCGGCGGGGCTTCGGGAAGGGACCCTCCGGCTGCTCCCGGCGCCTCCCGCCCAGGGGCAGCCTACCGGGCAGGGGCGGCGGGCGGGCGGGCGGGTCTGGGTGGGCGCCCCGGCTGAGCTCCTCTCCCCCGCCCCCCGTCCTCCTCCTCTTCCTCCAGCGCGGCTGCTGCACGCGGGGCTGCCCGAGACGCACCGGATGCTGCGGGAGACCTGCCGGGACTTCGCCGCGAAGGAGTTGGCGCCCCTCGCCGCGAGCCTCGACCGCGACCACCGCTTCCCCGCCGAGCAGGTGCGGGACCCCCGAGGGCGGGGAATTGGGGGGGGGGGCGGAGGGGCAGCCAGAGCAACGCCCGCGGGGCCTCTCTGCTCCATGGAAGGGGCTTCTGGACGGTTCTGACCCTGGAGCCGCCTCTGAATGACTTCCAGGTAGTCCTCGACTTAGGACCATTGGTTTCGTGACCAAAGTTGCAAGGGCCCTGAACCAAGGGAGCGATGGCTCCCTTTCAGGGAGTTCAGGGGCTTGGCAGGGGTCTTGGGGTCCCCTTCGGACTATGGAGCTTCTCTGCCCTCCGGGTCACGGCCCTTGGAAAAAGCCCCCCTGGGATCCCCTTTTGCCACCTCCCATCACCAGGGAAGCCAGATTCCCTGAACAACCCTGTTACCAACTGAACAACTGCAGGGATTCGCTTAATGGCCGCAGCAAAAAAAGTTGTAAAACGGGGCAAAACTCTTTCCACAAATCTTGGCCCCTCCAGCACGGCATGCCCACCTGGGCGTCTCTGCCTCCCCTCCTGGCACTGCCAGTCCTTCAACCATGAGATGCAGGCCTTTTATTCCTAAAGTGTGAAAAACTTCTTTGCAGGAGAACCAAGCTCTCCATGTCCTGTTTTCTGCCCCTCAGGTGTGTCACCTTTTGCACTGATTTGTGTTTGCCTGGTGGTGCCATTGTTGAACTTAAGACTGCCCTGAAATACGCCTTTTTGAGAAGCAAGGAAGGGCATAAATCAGGGCTGAGCAACGGTGTCCCTTTTCCAACCAGGAGGCTTCAACTCCCGGTATGGCTGGCTCAGGAATTCTGGGAGTTGAAGTCCCAACAGGTCGTAAACGTTGGCAGAGCTGCTCAGCCAGGGCAGAAATGTTCTTGCTTGACAAGGCAGATCCTGGATCGGTGCCCTCGGCAACTGCCGCTAGCTTGATCAGAGCCAAATTGCTTTGCTAGGTTTCCACCCTGAGGGTCAAACTCTGCCGAGGCCCTTTCGTAACCTCATTCCTCCCACTTCTAGATTAAGAAAATGGGGGCGCTTGGCCTGCTAGCAATGGCGGTGCCCGAAAAATACGGAGGAGCCGGCTTGGATTGCTTGGCTTACACCATCGCCATGGAGGAGATCAGCCGCGGCTGCGCCTCCACCGGCGTCATCATGAGTGTCAACAACGTAGGTGTCCGTCCCCCCCCAACCCGACCCCAGTGGCCCTGCCCTGCCTGGAGGGGCCACGCCCCCTCCCCAGATGGTCGGAGGTGGGGAGGTCCCTGAAGGAGACTTACGGGGATCCTTTTGTTTCTTGAGTCGCTGTATCTAGGACCGGTTTTGAAGTTTGGGTCTGAAGAGCAGAAACAGCAGTGGATCCCTCCCTTCACCGGTGGGGAGAAAGTGGGGTGCTTTGCCCTCAGCGAACCAGGTAACTTGGGTGCTTGGGAGTGGCCCCCGGGCAGCCCTTTCCTTTTGGATTGGGGGCGTCAAGCTCAATTTCATTGAGCACAGCACCAGGGTTGTGTTTGACGTCGGAGGAGGTGGGGGCAGGGCTGGGTGTGACATGGGACTGGGGGGGGGGGGGGGGGGGGCCAGTGGGGACCAAGAGCTAAGGCGGGGCTTCCCTCAGACCCTCCCCCCCTCTCATTATAATTTTCCTTCCCTTCTTTGTCCTTCCCTCTTCATTCTCCTTTCTTCTTCCTTCCTTCCCTCCCTCCTTTTTCCTTCCTTGCGCTCTTCCCATCTTTTTCTTTCCTCTTTCCCTTCCTCCTTTCCTGTCCCTTCCTGCATGCTCCAATGCAAAACGGGAAACATTTCTCCTTTGCTTTTGTTTTTAGTTTGTTTCGTCTGCCAGCGAGAACGGACTCAGGGGAGCCTGCCCCCCTCCACTCCCCCTTGCTGGCAGAGGGCTGCAGGAAGCCGTTGGCGGCCCAAAATGCTCCGTTTTCGCTGGCAGGGGCACCTTTGCTGTTTCCCGCGAGTCAGAACTAAACACCCTATGGGCCAAATCCGGCCCAGGGGCCTTGAGATTGAGAGCCCCGTTTTAGATTCTGCAGGGAGTCCTTGACTTAACTGAGCCCAAAATTTCCATTGCTAAGCAAGGCAGTTGTTGAGCGAGTTTTTCCCCGTTTTACAACCTTTCTTGCCATGGTTGTTAAGCGAATCCGGCTTCCCCATGGACTTTGCTGGTCAGAAGATTGCAAAAAGGGACTTCGTGACCCCCTGTAACTCTGCAATTTTGATCAGGTGACCATGGGGAATGCTGCAAGAGTCATAAAAATGTGAAAAAAGGTCAAAAGTCACTTTTTTCAGTGCTGTTTTACCTTTGAATGGTCACTAAATGAATGGTTGTAAGTCGAGGACTACCTGTACAGGGAAGGTTGCATATGTGTGTGTAATGTGTTATGCCATGGAGAGGAACGGAGGCTGCAAAGAGTCCCTGTCACCCCAAATTCTTGCCCAAGTCCTTGCAATTACAAACCAGAGCAGCAGTTTTGTCACCTGGACAGTTTTGTCACCTTTGTGCCCTTAGGTGGCTCTAAACTTCCCCCTCGGTGGCTCCACTTTGCTCGACTGAGCAGAAGCTTCTAGAAGAATGACAGGTGGCAATTAAGAGAGCCAGAACTGGAAGCTCCCTGCGGGGCGTTACTTCCGCTTTGCATAATTTCTTCCCAAGACCTGCACGGTTTTTTAACATCTAGCCACGTCCTGCCTTCACGCGGTTGCTTAGCCGACAGTAAGGGGCTCCCCGGAGAGGCTGCGCCCCACAAGCCCCCCTGCAGTTCAGATGCTCCTGGCACACCGTCTCCTCTGTGGCTGCCTGGCAAAGCGCCTGCTGAGCAAGGTGGAAGTTCCACAGGGTCAAGCGGAGGGTCAGTGCCCGGGAAATGCAGGATGTCAGCTCTGCCTGGTTCGTCTTGGCGCCTCACAGGCATCCTGCCATCAAAGCTGGGACTGCGGGGGGGAGGGGGGAGGATGGAAGGGCAATGAAGCTGTGTGTGTGCATGAATGGAAATCGCAAGTGGGGAGGGAATGACAGGTTGATAAAGTCTGAATCCAGTTTGTACCAGCGTTCCAAGGCTTTATGCGCCCTGAGAAAATAGGTGGATTACCCCAAAACATCTCAGCGTTCCCAAAACATTTTGGTGAGCTCTGGTTGGCTGGAAACTGCTCAGGGGAGGAGGGAAGGTCTACTCTGTATTTTTTGAGTGCGGGAAACGTCAGCGCTAGCCTGGGCTTACTGCAGCGAACACCTTTAGCAAAAGAACCCATTGTTTCACCAAATGGGAGTCGAGGGTCTTTCTTTCCTAAGGGATCAGATTGGGGCAGGTCTGACACAGGGCGCTGTCCACCTGGGGCAGCCAGCCAGGCAGTGCTTGCAGGAGGAGAGCGAAAGGCAGCACTCTGCCCCCTGCCCGATGCACGCGGCCTGGCAGCAGCCGCAGCGCCTCTTGGCTGCAGACGGTCTTTTTCTCTCCAAGGAAACGGCAGCGACGCTGGTGCTGCATCCACGGCGGCTCAGCTGGTGGGGGACGAGTGGGTGTTGAACGGCACCAAGGCCTGGATCACCAACGCCTGGGAGGCCTCGGCCACCGTGGTCTTCGCCACCACAGACAGAGCCCTGAAGCACAAGGTAGGCTCCGGCCTCGGCCGTGCCGGGCAGGTGGCTGGTCTCTGCCCAGGGAGAAAAGACCCTGGGAAACATCTCCAGGTGGACGAGGAATCTGGCCGGGAAGATGGTCCTCAGGCGTCCAAAGGAAGGCATGAAGGTGGGGGGAGGTCCTGACCTTTGGGGCAAGCTCCCCCCAGGGATGGCTGCTGCTGCTGGACAAAGGATGTGGGCGGGGGGAGCACTGGGTCCAGAAGCAGAGCAGGTGACCATCCTCGAGGGCTCCCTTGGGAGGAGGGGAGGCTGCGTCCCCAAGTCCCGCTGGGAGCGAAAAGCCAGCCGTGGCGGTGGGGCTCCTGCAGAGCCCCTGGGAAAGGCTGCTGTGTGTCGCAGGGCATCAGCGCCTTCCTTGTGCCCATGCCGTGCCCGGGCCTCTCGCTGGGGAAGAAGGAGGACAAGCTGGGCATCAGAGCGTCCTCCACCGCCAACCTCATTTTCGAAGACTGCCGCATCCCCAAGGAGAACCTGCTGGGGTCGCAGGGCATGGGCTTCAAGATTGCCATGGTGAGTGGAGGGGGGAGGGGGAGGGCCCCCCTCCCAGGCCCACCCTGAGTCCCATCCCCCCCCCTTTGCCGCCTCGTCTTCTCCTCAGCAAACCTTGGACTCCGGCCGGATTGGAATCGCCTGCCAGGCCTTGGGCATCGCCCAGGCGGCTCTGGATTGCGCCGTGGATTACGCCGAGAAGAGGCTGGCATTTGGCCATCCCATCGCCAAGCTGCAGGCCATTCAGGTAGGGGGGTGGGCAGGCCCTTCCCCTCGCGGCTTCCTCCGCTCAGTTCTTGGTGCTCAGTTCTCCTTCAAGGGCGTCTCTTTTGGAGGCCCAGAAGAGGGAGGGGAGGGGGAGTAAGGGGGCTCCTGCGGCCCAGGTGTCCAAAGAGAGGCCTCCCCCCTGCCCAGGGTGGTGCTCCAGCCCACGTCCCACTGGATGCTGGGGCTGAAGAATGCAGAGTAAGAGAGGGAGGGAGGGACCTTGGAGGTCTTCTAGTCCAACCCCCTGCTCAAGCAGGAGACCCTGGAGTTGAGCCCAAAACGTCTGTTGCTAAGCAAGGCAGCTGTTGAGTTTGGTTAAGTCCACAGTTGTTAAGTGGAGCTCTACACCTGTTAAGGTAGCAACACGGCCGTTAAGTGAATCTGGCTTCCCCATCGCTTGTCCGAAGGTTGCAAAAAGGGATCACCCAGGGCACTGCAACCGTCATAAATCCGAGTCAGTTGCCAAGGGCCTGAATTTTGATCATGTGACCAAGGGGATGCTGCGACGGCCATAAGTATCACAAGCCACTATTTTCAGTGGTGTTAGAACTTTAAATGACCCCCCCACACACACACAAAAGGTGGTCAGTGGAGGACGCCCTGTAATAGGGGAGGCAACTATGGCCGCTTCACAGGGGTGGGATTCAAAAATCCCAGCAACCGGTTCGCTGCCTGGTTGCTGGGTGGGCGTGGCTAACCAGAACTTCCTGTTTCTGGCTTCCGGTGGGCCTTCCCAAGGGTCCAGAGGCTTCCCCCGGGCCTCTGCGAGGGCCACCTGAAGCTGGAAACAGCCCCATTTCCGGACTTCTGGAAGTCCCGTTTCTCCCCCTCCCAGAGCCTCTGCGCAGACCCTGCACTTGCCTGCATCAAAACGGGCCGCATGGAGACTACGGGGAGGGGAGGGGAGGGGAGGGGAGGGCGGGGCCAGCTGGTTGGTTGAAATACCGGATCAGCGAACCAGATGTAACTTTAACATCCAGTTCGCCCGAACCGGTCCGAACCAGTAGAATCCCACCCTTGCCCCTTTGAACCAGCCAGGAATTCTGGGAGTCGGAAGTCCACAGGTCATAAAGTGGCCATAGTGGCCCACCTCTACATAACCCTAACTGGCCCAAACTAGCATTCCCACGTGGCCTTCTCTCCCCCACCTCCAAGGAGAATGTCCCTGCTCCATCCATGGGCCTTGCAAGGGCCGCTTGGCTCTCCTTCGTGGCGTCTGCAGCTCTGAGGCACCGTCTTCCCCTCTGCTAACCAGAAGTAATGCCGGGTTAGACTCTTAGGGCTTAGTGGTAACCCCCCGCCCCCCACCGGGGGTGTTCTGTGTCTATAGTTTAAGCTGGCTGACATGGCGGTGGCGCTGGAGGGGGCTCGTCTGCTGACCTGGAGAGCAGCCGCCTTGAGTGACAACGGAAAGCCCTACACAAAGGTAATCTCCATCTTTTACCACCTGGAGCATCTTCTGAGCGGCTTGCAGGTCTTTCGAAAGGGGATAAGAATTGGCTTTTTTAGCAGGAGTGTCCTAACTTGGCAACTTTTAAGACTTGTGGGAACCTCAGCCCCCAGAATTCCCTAGCCCTCTTTGCTGGGGCAGACCCCCAGAATTAAAAGTTCATTTCTTAAAAAAAAAAAAAAAAAAAGCACGAGAATGCCAACATGTTAGAAGACTTTCAGAAGGAATAAGCGGGATCTCAATAACGCCTTGATAATTGTCAATTGGGAGGGGGCACCTGTACGATCCTGCCCTGGGCCCTGAAGCTCCTCCTGGTGTAAAGGCCCCACTAAGGAAGACGCTGCTGGGATTAGCAGGGCCTGCAAGAAAGCCAAGCCGTAAACCGCAGATTCCCCTTGGCCAGTGATAGTTTTTGAAGTTGGCTTGTCAAACATTCAGAAAGTGCCTGTCTCGACTCTGCTGGCATGTCTCTCTCACACACACAACCCCATTCCCCCCTGCCTGGAAAAAGAGGAAGCTGCCCTCCCACATGGCGTCCAGGGGGTCCAGAAGCCTGGCATGCTATACCAGTGACACGCATGTCATACGCGTGACCTGAGCCTCCTAGGGAGGGCTGTGCCAGGTAGCTTCTCTGCTTTCTCTCACTAGGAGGCAGCCATGGCCAAGCTGTCGGCATCCGAGGCAGCGACTTTCATCTCCCACCAGGTAAGTTCCAGGTGCTCCGATTCTTCAGGCCCAGCAGCAGCAGGAGGAGGTGAGCTGCCTTCCTGTCTTGCAAGGACAGACGGTCCCGGCAAAGCCTGGGGATTAGATGACCGGGAGACTGGCCTGGTTTGCGGAGAGCTGCTTCCATTCCACCTGTGCCGGAACCGATGGTTTTCTTTCAGGCGATCCAGATCCTGGGCGGCATGGGCTATGTGACAGAGATGCCGGCCGAGCGCCATTACCGAGATGCCCGCATCACCGAGATCTACGAGGGAACCAGCGAAATCCAGAGGTTGGTGATTGCAGGGCAGCTGCTAAAGGCCTATCGAGGCTGAAGGGGAGGACCGCTACGGAGGCCTCTGAAGAAGAGGGGTGCAGGCTTAAGCGGAGGGCACCCGCCCCTTGGCTCACCATGGAAGAGACCAGCTGGGCATCCAGCTCCTTTGATGACCACGCCTCCGATGGAGGTTGAGAGCAGGCACCTGGAACGACCAGAGGGGGGAAGGAGGACCTGGGAAACGGGTGCAGGAGGGCCTCGTATCCCACACTCACCAAAGTCCCCTAGGCTCTTGCCAAGATCTACTCTATCCTGGACCCCACGGATTCCAGTGGAGCCACATCTGCCCAGGTGCAGTTTCTCTCCGTCTTCAGTGACAGCTGAAAGAAAGCAGGTTGTTGGGAAACAGATCAGAGACACAAGATATTAACGGGTCATCCACTGCTGAAAAGTTGCTGGGGTTGGTGGCAGAGAGCAAACCGTAGCCGTTAAGAGTCCCAAGTGCCTTGTTTGTGCCCCAAAGCCAGGTTTCCTCCGCCCAGATGGAGATGCTCTCCTTGATGCAGTCCGAATTGACTATTAAATTTGAGCACTGACAGCTTGTAGTACCTTGGGGTTTAATTGTGGTCTTTTTTCGAACCCACATTCAAGGGTTCAGCCTGCTGCTTGCTAGGACCCTGAAGCGGCAGAGGGTCCCTTGCAGCTTCCCAGAGAAAGGAGAGACCCTTGATGGGCCTCCTCAAAGTGGTTCCCCTGCCTGGTGTTTCTGTCTGAACATTTAACTGAACATTTAACTGGCCCAAACTCACCCAATTGGCTTTCATGCCTAAGGCGGGACAAGAACTCGAGAGTCTCCTAGTTTCTAGCTTGGCCCTCTTTTGTTCATTTTAATTTGCTTCCCTACCATGTTCTGGAAGTTGAAGTCAACAGGTTAGTTGCCAAGGTTGAGAAACATCCTCTACCTCACCTCATCACCTCATCGCCACGTTAGCAGAGGACATTCCCAGGCTGATGACTTGGGCAGCTTCACCTTCTCCGGGGTTGGATTCAGTCAGGTTCAAAATTTTATGGTCACCATGACTGTCATGGGCTTGTCACAGGCACCCAACTCAGGAGCCTGACCACACATGGTCGTGGAGCAGAGGCAGCGCGGTTTGAATTTGGGGAACGCTGACAAGTCAGATATCACAGCCTGATGAATGTTGATCAGTCCATCTCCCCAGAGGAGAAAGGGGGCTCTGAAGAACATCTGTTGAGCATCTGGCATTCAGAGTTCAGGTGCTATCTGAGATACCAGTTGAGGTGAAGAAAACCTCTTGTGAAGTTACCTGGGATGAACCTGCAATTGTTGGTCTGAGGAAGTAGATCTTGATCCTCTAGGACACCAATTCCACCACCTCTCTTGGGCTGGATCCCTGCCTTTTCTGACCATCAGTGGAACTGCTCTCCTTGTTCAATCCCTCTGTCGGATTTGGAGAATTGCCAACCAGTCTCTGATGCTTCATTCGTAGTGAAAGTTCTTGAGTAGATTGTGGGTCGGTAACTCTGGAGGAAATAGAGTTTCGGTTGATTTGTGAAGCAATACCCATATTTTTTTGATAGCCTGTGTCCCTCCTGGAGTTTTCAGCAGCCTTTGATTGAATCACAGCCTCGGTCTGGGCCGTCGCCTGTGTTTGGGAACCGGTGGCACACTTTTAAGCGTGCTTGTCCTTCCACTAAGCTAAATCCAGCAAATGGTAGTGGGAGAAGTGGAGCCCTTCAGTTGTGGGTGGCTGCAATGTGCAACTCCTCCTCCTCTACAACGTCCACGTGAAGCGTGGCAGGTTTATTTCTTGACACCGCATCAGTAGGCCAATATTCAGCTGGGTATCTTGGCCTGAAGCCACAAAGGAGTGACCAGAAGTCGGAATCCAGTAAGATGGAATTGTTTTGGATCCCAAGACTATCGGAGTCCAGGGAGATTCTACCCTCGCTTATGGAAGGGCTGCACTCCCTCCTTTGGAACCGGTGAACCAGGATCACCGGTTGGATTCGTGGCCTCCGCCCGAAGGAGTGGGGGCAATGGCAGCTGAGGGGGCTCTTGCTTGGTCTTGGTTCTGCGCCAGGAGATCTGTTGCTCTGTCGTCATGCCTTGCTTCTCCCTTGGTTGGATTACTGCAATACACTCTATAAGGGGCTGCCCTGGAAGGCCGCCTGGAAGCTAAAGGCGGTTCTGGATGCAAATGGCCATAAGCTGTGCGTGTTGTAGTGCGTTTCCTCAGGGCAATAAGATTAACTTTCGTTAGTCTTTTTAACTTTTGATAGTTATTTAAGGTATATATTTCTTGGAAAGGGTTGCCACTGAAGCAGTATCCAACTCCCATAATAACTCTTTAAAACATCATAAAGATATTGCAGGCAAAGTTAGTCTTCAAGATGGGGATAAAAAGAAAGCTTAAAAAATGCACCATTCCAGGATACTAGAGAAGTAGCACAAGTGTGGGATCTTCCTATGGAGTCCAGGAGGTTCAATGTTGGGCCTTGCTTTAAGACTTACTTTGAAGTTACAACTATTACATCAGCTCTGTGGTCACGTGCTCACAACTGGGGCGCTCGCATTACAACGGTTGTGGCATCTTGCGGTCAGTTTGCCACCTTCCCAGCTGGCTTCTGACAAGCAGCCAATCGGGGAAGCTGGATTCCCAAAACAATCGTAATTCACTTAATGACCATGATCTTTGATTTAACTGAGGTAAAAAATAGTCATAAAATTGGGTCTGGTTAATATAATGATTTGCTTAATGACGGCATTGCTTAGCAACCCGAATTCAGCTTAAGGGCTACCTGAACAGTTACAACACAGGAAAAGAAAAGAAAGAGTATGCGCTTCTGAATCAAAAATTATTCAACAAAATGTTTAAGCAAGTGAACAAAACGTCCTTCTGCTGCTCCTCCTCCTCCTTAGAAGGTCCTCTGGCAGAATCTTCCTCGGTTCTGGATACATCCGCGTCCAGACAACCCCTTGCACAGCAGGAGTTGGAGAGCTGCTAAGCGTAAACTCTCCTTGGTGCTTTGTGGGATAACCTGGGATCTTATTAGACCTCCTGGGCCTCTCCGTGGCCACCTGTCCAGCCACCCTGGAATTCTTCTGAGAGGCTGGCAGAGCTGGCACCTGAAGCCATGCTTGGGCAGGGCAAAGGACTGAGCAAGAGCCAGCCAACAGGGACTCCATCCAGACAAGGAGGAGACACCGACAGGTTTCTGGCCACTCAGATGTCTCCAACTGGCAGGGCTCAGCAGAGCCATCTCCACCGGCTCCAGCGCTGCCCACCCCAGCTGGCATCTGCACGTGCCCTTGGTCAGCTCTGCTTAGGAAAAGGCCCTCCACTCCGCACCAGAGAACAGCCTTCTGCTACTCTGGGCCTCCGTACAAGCTCAAGTCCCTGCTAAAATTACTATGGTCGAAAAAGGCATGAACCTTGCCTAACAAAAACTCCGCCAGTTTCTAGTCATTTTACAGCCACAGTGGGAGAACATGAAGTGAGCCATTGTTTCCTCCCACGGAGCCAATTCAAAGCAGAAAACGAGAACAGTTTTAAATAGAAAGTAAAATGTGTAATTTGATATAACACAACCTAGCATCAACTGCCTGTATAATAATTTTCCCTCCCTCTTTTCTCTTTTAAGGGATCAAAAACTAAACCATTTTAAATGGATTTGAAGAAACCAGACACTGATCATCAGTGCCTCAATGACATATAATTTCGACACATCTCATTAAATAAATTAGAGCCACAAGCACAAATTAATATATACTTTATAAGATGCTGGGATGTTAATTATAGTACAAGTATAGCATCCACTTTGGAGCTGCTTTTTAACGGACTTGTAAAAATATGACTTCTAAAAAGTATGGTTTAAAAATATGCATACATTGGGAATATTTTATAGAAAGGCATGGTCTGAGCAGAGCAAAATAAACACCACATATGCACTGCTTGCGCAGCTGAAAATCCCAGTCACTCTTAACCCATCGCAGCACATCGAAAGGCCCTCCAGGAGGAGTGCAGACTGACACCACGAGACCCGGGTCACGTATAGGCTTCCCCGCTTCTTCCAGACCCTTCCACAGGGACCTGGCTCATAGGGCCAGATGTGCTTCCTGCCTGCCAATTCCAGCCCTCTAGAGCCAGACAAGAAACATGGTTATCATGGCTTCAAAACGTTCCTCACATTCTCCCATAACCTGCAATTTACAGAAATTCTCCATGCAAATGGGTACATTCTCCTAGGAGCACCAAAACTGATTTTAAGACGAGTGATTACATCACTATCACTGAGAACAAGAAAACGATCTCCCAGAATTGAAAAATGATTGAAAGTGACAAGAACTTTCAACTGCAAAAAAAAATGGGGGATTTCAGTAAGGATTTTCAAAAGTCAAGGCCAGTCAAGAGTTTGGGGGGGGGGGGGGGGGGGGGGGGGGGGGGTAGGAGAGGAGGTGGTGCAAAAATCCAGTATGCAAAATTAGTGGGCCAGAATTCAGGGGAGGGTTTCGTTCCCTTCATTTAAAAAAATCTGGCCTCTCTGCAGTGTCTTCTTCGTTGCTCTTGCTGCCTATGCAAATGCACCCCGGCTCCTAATGGAAGCTTTTTTTAAGTTTAAGAGGCTCTGTATTTGGAAGGGAATTCCCGTCCCGCCGCCCTGTGACTTGAACAAATGCAAAATTAACTTTCCTTCCAAGGTGGCTCCTTTTCCAAAGGTCTGTGCTCTTCAAATAGTAAAACTGCTTGAGGAACAAGTTTAAGGCAGGCAAATATCAAGACACGGCGGAGGTCGGCCTGATGAGTTCGAGTGCGAGAAACATGCAGGGATTCTTAGGATCGGCTCCAATCGGTCAACTAAACCAAGATAAACTGTGAGTCTCCGATGCATGGAACAAGAGCTAGATTTGTTTGGCAATTACAGAAGTCCTGGATTTGTTTGGAAATAAAAGACAAGAAAATTTTCAGAATTCCTCCAGACCAGGAATTTCCAACCTTGGGGACTTTAAGACTTGGGGACCTCAACTCCCGGAATTCCTCAGCCAGTGTTCATTGGCTTGGGAATTCTGGGAGTTGAAGTCCCCAAGTCTTAAAGTTGCCAAGGATGGAGACCCCTGCTCCAAGCATACCCCTTGATCTTGAGCGCATGTAAAGACAACAGAAGCAGCCATCTTTAGAAGTCAAGCAGCTCTTAGAGGGGCCAGAGTCTGGATGGAAGTAGGGCGGCCTGAGGTTCCATGACGGAGAAAAGGTGAAATATACAGAATACCAGACCTGACTTGGCAGGTCTTTCAGTGCAACCCTTGCCCAAGCAGGAGACCTTATACTGGGGGGTCCAGTCTTGGAACTTGAAGACTAGGCTGGCTGGGGAATTCTGGGACTTGAAGTCTTAAAAGTTCCCAAAGTGGGACACTTTTCCCTCCTCTCCATTACAGACAAATGGCTGGCCAACCGGTTCTTTGAAAAAACCTCCAGGGATGGAGCACCCAACTTCTGGAGGAAAGCTGTGGGGTTCCCTTAATGAAGAATTGTGTGCCACTTTTCTCAAGGTGCCTCCTAAAGTGGAGACCCGGAGGAAGTCAATTGGACCAGATGAGTGGGGGCCACAAGGCCATCTCCTGCAGGCGCCTAAACCAGACGCCTCCAGGAAGCTCTCAAATTGGACGTGAAGGCAACATGGAACTTGCTAGAGGAACACAGAAGGGGAACAATGAGGACTAGCTGCATGCCAGGAGATGACTGTCCATGGGTGACTGAAGGGTAATAAACCGTCTCGGGTCCAACTCCTTAAAAGCAAGCCTGGGAAAGGCCTGGAACCTTCTGGGATTTGAGATTTTACAGGCACAGACCTTTCAAATAGAAAACCAGAAACTTTTGATCAGAAAGAAATGCCGGGAAACTTTGAAACCGTTGATCTGTCACAGTTAACACAACAGAACCCGGACAATTTGTTTAGAAAAGTCCTTGTTTTTAAGAGACTCCCAGGTACAAAGTAGTCATCATAAATGTTGACCATCACAACAGCAGAGGGTGAGGTCCCCCAACTTTTAAACACTGGGTAATGGGGAGAAATACAACACACTAATGAAACAATGCAAAAGAAATTACCAAAAAAATAGAAAATAGAAAAAAATGTATTTACAAGTCATACATTACTATGATCAGAACACACGGAGACAACAGCTGCTATAATACATGCATTAAGTCAAGAAGAGAGCTACTAAAAACTGTAATGGACAAGTTGTAAAAAAACAAACTCACAAACAAAAAACGGGGCAGGAAGGAAACGGCTCCGTCTTTCTTCCTCCCCTAAGTTTGCTACATTGATTGCAAACCAAAAAGAAAATCCCCTAAAATCCAGTACAACATACACCACCTTTAAAAGAAAAAGAAGCTGGAAGCGTCGCTCGTGGGGAGGAACAGGGAGCGGCATTGGGCTGTTTGCAGATCCATATACAAGAAAGCCATTGTCAACTGCTCTACATGCTCAAAATTACAGCAAGCCCCTCTCAGCTACAAAGCATGATCCTAGCAGAGTTTACCCTTGCAGTGTGGGTGGGTGGGTGGGTGGGGGGTCTGTGTTTTGTGTCGGTTCACACACACATACAATGCTATATGTGCATATGCCTGTAGGGATGTATAAAAGGAGGAGTAGTGTTGGAGTGTGTGTGTGTGTGTGTGTCTGTGGGTGGGTGGTGCTCTTATTCACTGCATCATGAGATCAGGGTGGAAATGTAACTTGTTACAACTAAGTTTTTAATCTGGTGTAATAACTGCAAGAAGTCAATCGATGTCTGAGGATGTCATAGGTCACCTCACACCACAGGAGAAAATAAATGGAAGGCAGGGGGGAGAAAGAGTACGGTGAGAGAAGAAATTCAGTTCTTTCCGAAACTGGAGTCCAACAGAAAAACAGGGTCCAAAGTACTGGTGGGGTTTTCCAGGAAACTCCCAAGTGCTGTGGCCATTTTTCCTTGTAGTGTTCACAAGTTCCACAATGACTCAGCGGGGGGGGGGGGGGGGGGGGGGGTGTTGCTGTTCCAAGCTGCCTCCTCCTCCTCTTCCTCCCCCCCCTCAAGAACAGCGGATGGTCTGGCACTGAGTTGTAAACAGGAGGGGGGGGCCGGGAGGAGAAGGGAGCCCGGCGAGGGGTCTCCAGTCACAAGGAGGAAGGGAGGCTGGAGATGAGCGGGGAGGGCAGCTCACCCCCCTCCTCCTGGAAATACAGCAAGTCCATCTGTACAAGTTCCACAAACTGGCAATGCTCCTAAGTACCAGCCCAGCCTCAGGCACCAGCAAGCAAGCTGTGAGTGAGAAAACGACCGGGCAGAAGTTTGGCCGCTGTTCGTCTGCTCCATCATACCTCCAAGAACCGTGAGCTGCTGGACTTCGAATGGAATGGCTCCGACCACATGCGGCGCAGATCGCCCTGCCGGAGAGATCGGATAGTTATTTAGCGTGTGGGGTATCATACGTGGACTAGGAATATATCCTGTATATATATAAACATTTCACCCAGTTTAGTAAAACACAACAAAATGTAAATGTTGAAAAGATGTTCAAATACTAGGCCATCTAAGTTCTAACCACTGAAATGTAGCATCATTTATATATATATTTTAAAAAAACCAGATCCTGGGCCAGTATAGGCCCTCAGCTCAGAGCTGGTCACCACACGATCTGCAGTTTGATGACCCCTGAAGGGGAAGATGCTTTGCCCCATTTATACAAAGAGCGAGGTGCGAATCCTTGTTCAGGGTTGTCCATTGCTGACGTGGTAGGGGGCCCAGTGCTGGAAGTGGGGGGAATTCTGGGGACTGTCATTGCAGGCAGGCGGGGATGTTTTTTGGGGGGTGGAGAATCTTCAGCTGGACAAGTGACCTCTGGACTCCCTGCTTGCGTTACATAAATGTAATCCTAGCACCTCCTTTCATTAGAAGAATTTCCTGAAAAAAATTTGGTTTAAGAGAAGAAAAACTATTACCTGCTTTCCACCATGGACGCATTTCCCTATAAAAATTAAAAGCCAGCAAATAGTCCTCTACTTATGACCAGTTGCTTGGTTACCATTAATGATGGAACCCCCCCAAAAAAAAGCTTAGGATCCAGATATAATGTTCCGCCAGGCCTCCCACTGCAGACTTCGACCACACCCTCTATGCTGAGCCACCAGCCCCCGTATGTATGGCCGCCTGTGGCATCCTGCAGTCACACGGCCACAATTTATGACTTCTTTTGCCAGAAATTGGCATTTACTTCCAGTTTTCAGCAAGAGAGAGAGAGAAAAGACCCATAATAATGGGTTCGCTTAACAACTGCTGCAAAAAAGGTGGTAAAAATTGGGCCAAATTTCATAACCACCATCACAACTTATGAGTGTAACTGTGGGCTCAATGATGGGCAAGCATTGAGGACAGTACGAGCATTGGAAAACTCGCCACTGAAGGTGTTTTTCTGCTGAACCCCGGCGCGCATGCGCACACACCCCAACCCCACTTGCTTCTGGTCCCCATTAGAGGCACCGACTCCCAAGAGACGAGCGCTCAGCCGAGTTCCTGAATAATGTCATAACCCAAGTGGAGACCCCGCTCCTGCTCAAAACGGGGCCTTCTCAGTGATGTCACCCAACCTGAAGAATACTGTCCTATCATGCTGAAGTCATTATCTAGGTTTTTATACAGTGTTGAAATTGTAATTTGAATTGTTTCTATATCTTTTTGCTGCTTGTAATCTGCCCAGGGTCACCTTATTAGCAAGAAGGGTGGCATATGCATTTCACTAAATTATAATAATTTGAGTTAAATGATCTGATGATGGCACAGTGGTTAGATTGCAGTACTGCAGGCTAATTCTGCTGACTGCCAGCTACCAGCAGTTCGGCAGTTTGATTCTCACCAGGCTCATCAGCCTTCCCTCCTTCCAAGGTGGGTCAAATGAGGACCCAGATTGTTGGGGGCAAATAGGCTGACTCTGTAAACTGCTCAGAGGGGGCTGGAAAGCACTGCGAAGCGGCATAGAAGTCCAAGGGCTATTGCTGTCTGTAAAACCCAAGCAAGCAAGAGTCTAGCGGGGGATTCAAATAAGCAGAGCCAAGTGGAAGAACCAAGCAGACTGACGGCTGGCTGATGCTCCTGCTTCCTTGCTCTCCGTGTGTAAGTCGGAGCCCTCCTTTCTGTGGACCTGGCAGAGGCCGGTGGCTGCTCTTGACCGCCTTTCTCACTGCTTGGATGCCCACGGGAGCAGGGCTGCTGCTGCTGCTGATACTCCTGACCTACTTGAGGAGGCATGTGAGAGAGGCTCCCTAGGCAGCAAGGCTCACCTTTGCCTTGGGGTCACTGTTCACCTGAGGGGTCAGCTGAGGTGGGGAGCTGCCCCTGGGACCTGGAAAGGCAGGTGCTGTGCCTGTTCTCTTCCAAGAAACCCCCAAAGCCACCTGCAGGGGAAGTGCAGATAGATACAGCTGTGCTAGAAAAGGATTGCTTGGAGGCAAAGGGTCCACTTCCAGCTGTTATCTTGGGATCTTCAAACAGACTCAGGAAATGCTTACAGACAGACAGGAGTTACAAGGATGCTTCTAGAAACAAAACAAGAGGAGACCCCAAGTGGAAGACGGTGCCGCAATGGCCCACGCTCTCAAGAAAAACTCTGAATTCTCTTGGAGCTTCAGAAGACATTCCAGGGTGTCCCAGAAGTGCTTTTCCAAAAGGCAACTGGACTTTCTTGGTTTTTTTTCTTTGAAAACATTTCCCTTCCCATCCAGAAACTTTGAGGAAAGCAGGAAATAAAGAGCAGCTGCCACAAACTTCCAAGATTGGACAAAGGGATTTTGCAGAGCTTTTTACTCTGAGGAAGAGGCAATACAACAGGTGGTGAGGATGGAGACTCTCTCCTGAGAGGGAGAGAAGCAGTGATCGGAGAAACGGGCTCTGCCTCCCTGGCCACACCTATCAGGACGTGATGCAAGATTCTCATTGACAAATATCCTTTCCCCACTACAGGTAGCTTTCAGTTAGTGGAGCTAATGGGGGCTGGAATTTCCATCGCTAAGCACTGAAGTCATGAAGTGTGACGTCATTATTTAGCAACAACAACCCCAGCAGTCCCCACTGCTGTTGTTAAGCAAGGTTTGTGGGTCATTAAGCGAGGACCTCATCATAACTTCCTGCCAGCGTCCAACACTCAAAGTCAATGAGAAGCTTGACAGGAAGTTGTCGGCTTGCAAGCAGGCTGGCTGGCAGGAACATGGCTGCTGCCAGGGGGAGGAGGGGCAGTGGGGAGGCACACAAGGGGCCGGTGTGGTGCAAGCAGGGCGGGGCTTGGGGTGGATTTAAAATGGAAGGGCGTGTGGCTTTCCCCTTGACTGTGCTTGTGGGAAGCCAGCAGGTGATCACGCAGCCGTGGTGATGCTGCAACCATCCTAAGGGTCAGCTGGCTGCCAAGTGCACAGACCACGGTCCCGTGACTGTCCGGGTGCTGCGATGGCTGGAGCTAACAAGTGGCTCTTGACTGAGGATAGCCGTCCTTCACAGGACACAAAGGATGCAGAATCGGAGGTGCCGCGAGGGATCACTCTGGGCGGGAGGGGAAGGCCGAGGGGGCTTTATTGCATGCTCCCCCCCTCTGAAAGGACCTGGCCAGGAAGGGAGAAAAGAGCAGAGCAACTCCTTGGAGTCTTTCCGAATCAGGGGCTCCTTTCCGAAAGGAGGGAAGACTCCTGGGCCAGGTGAGCCAGAGGGCTCCCACCCACAAAGACCCTGGAAGGCAAGAGGAGCCACCCCAAAACTAAGATCGCAGTAGGACGGCCCCCTAGTTCAAAGAAAGAAGTGGAGTGGGGGCATCTTCGGAAAACATGATGGACGCCCAGAAAGATCCCCTCTCCTCCAAGAATGGAAGGAAATGGAGGATGGGCGTGATCAGAAAGGAAGTCCAAAAGGCACTCAGGGCCCCAAGGGAAGGTGCATTTGGACCGTGCCAGCAGAAAAGGGGAGGAGAGGCCATTTTCTCACATCTCAACCACGATGAGAGAGAAACAGGTGCAGGGAGACGGCAGAGCAGCTCAGCTCCTATGGCTTGTAACCAACAATAGGTACTAACAATCCCAGCTGAAAAGTAAAAAGAGGCAAGGAATGGGCAGAAAAATCAAGCCTCTCAACAAGATGAGCAGCATATAAATTTAATAATAAATAAATAAGATTCAATGAATGTAGTAGCGATAAAATGCTGGATCGATAGAGAGTGGAGAATTAAGAGATTGCTAGTTCTTTTATTTACTGCTTTTGTAAACTGCCCAATCCCCAAGGCTCTAGAGAGATGTCAATCTTTTCATCGATAAAAATACCTGGAAGAAAATTAAGTAACCAAAATACATAAAACACAAATAAAAAATTAAACTGGAAAGTGCACAACTGCAGCTCCTTTGCCCTTCCTGTGCTAAAGGAAGCAAAGGGGCCTCGACAGCTTTGCTTAAAGCCTAGAGAAACGCAGCTGGCCGAGACTCCATGGGAGGGCAGCTCCTAAGCGCGAGGGCACAAGTCCCCCACTCTGCATATACCCACATACAGCCCTTGGCTACTACCTGTGACCATCACTTAGGACTGGATTTTTCAACTTGTGCAACTTTAAGAAGTCTCCAACGCCCAGCGTTTTGTAAAGCTGAAACTTCTGAATGTTCAAGAACAGCCCTCCAAGGAGCACCTCACAGCCGCCCAACAGGAAGAGACCAGGGCTGAGTGACTGTGAGCAAGGCTGCCCAATCCAGAACGGTTACAATTGGCACACAAAATATCACAGTGTGAAACCTGGTCATAGTTGTCCCCTGCCAACTGAGCGGGACATGTGAGTCCAGGGACGCTCGCAAATGGCAAAAAGCTTCTGAACTGGGGTGTAACTGTTTTATCCAGAATCAAAGTTGGGTTCATCTAGACGTTTGGCACACACAAACTCAAAGCTGCTCCATCCGGGTGGGATTCAGAAGGAACCTGTTCTTTCCCCTCCCAGGAAGGGGCTGTTTTTAAGGCTCGAGGTCTTTGGCCCAGGACTACCTAGGATAGGAGTCATGGATGCCTTCCCCGCATCAGCTGGAGGTTAGCAAGGAAGGATATATGTGGGCATATGCATAATTTTGTATGTATGTATGTATATATGTAGTCATGATTATGTAGTGTATATGGGAAGTGGTCACCCTCTGAGAGCTGTATGCAATGAAATTTCATTTTAATGTATGCCGATTAGTGTCCATTCAAAGTGACAAGAAAGTTAGTCTAAGTCTAAGGAAGGAAGGGAAAGAGGAAAGGTCCACAAAATCTCCTCTCCCACCACTGACTGGCGCTGCTGCTCCTTCAGAAAGGAGAATATGACTCTTCAAGAGGGACACCAACACCTCAGAGATGGTTCAGAAGAAGTCTAGTCAAGAAGGACTAAGGAGGGTTGAGTTCCCCCCAGGCCTGATCTCTTTATAAAGTCACTGCATTTCTTGCCAAGAGTTCAAGTGTATATTTGATTACTGCCATGATAATTCCTGGTCTGCTACAAAGTATTTTCACAGAAGTCCTCTGAAGAAAGGCTGGCGGGGCAGAAGTCGGGAGCCACTGCAGAGGCAATCCATGCATTTCAAGGCCCCACACAAAGTGCTAGTGTGAACCTCTGGAAGGAAATGGTTGGGGACCAATTATCTGAAGGGCCATTTTAGCCAACATCTCATGGGCTCCAGACAGAGCAGAAAAAAAGCACATGCTGTCCTGGGAGGCATCAGGAATGGTTTATTCTCAACTGCCATCCCCCCAAAAAAAGCAGGTTTGTTCTAAGGAAATGGCCCCAAAGGCCTCACAACAACACTGGTGTATTTTGCCTTTCAAAGCCTTTCTTTATATTTTGGGCCCTGCGGTTCATGTTGCTCCGTGATGAAACCCTCCTGCTTCATTTAGAGTTACAGTATGCAAAGTGATGCCTCTGGTTGCAAGAAGTACAGGTAATCCTCGGTTAACGACTGACATCGGAAACAGCAACCCCACTGCTAATTGCTAAGGTTGTAAAGTGGAAAATGGCATGACTATGTCCAACGTAAAACGTCCCTTCTAGTTACTAAGCAAATCATGCACGATGATGCTTGTGACTTGTAACTTCCTGCCAGCTTCCCCACCCACTGACTTCGCTTGTCTGGAGCACCAAAACCATGATTAGGTGACCCTGGGGATGCTCTTCAAGGGCAGGTTGTTACATCTCCTCATCCAGCACTGTTGTAGCTCTGAGTATTTGCTGAGCGGGTGGTAGCTAAGCCAGGACTACCTGCAGGGAGCGAGCCACAGGACAACACGCATGAAAGATCAGTTCTCCAGCTGCCTTCCCTTTAGAAGCTTCAGGTGGAACGGACAATATTTTAGTCTCCAATCTATCATTTCCAAACTCGGTCAGTCCATGTAATTTGACCAATGTGCATAATTACATCTGTAGCATTTTATATCATTTGTATCAATCATACATTTGTATACATTGACACAAATGAGATAAAAACATCAATCTTGTAATCCCCAATGATTTACACCAGTTCTTTAATGGACATCCCTCTGTTAAAAACGAGGCTTCACTGTATCATGTTTTGCCTATGTAGGTTTTGTCTAGAATGGCCTGGCCCTAAAGGCAGCTTACAATTCTGAATTAATGACGTTTTCTTGTATTGGCTTTTAGTATTATATTAGTGGTCCTTACAATTGTGACCAGAAA
This sequence comes from Notechis scutatus, assembly GCF_900518725.1. The sequence continues at coordinate 80,732 of NW_020717007.1, read as the reverse complement.
TTAATTGTGAGCTATGATGGTCGTATGCCTAAGCATCCATGTGACCGGGCTCAATTTTAGTTTGTTTTTATGGCAGTTGTTAGGAGAAAAATATAGTTGTTAAGTTCAAATTCTTTTCCCCTGAATAGACTTTTTTTTTTATTGTTGTTGGAAACAGGCAAAAAAAACCCAGCACAAACAGCAGCCCAATGACCACAGAACACTGCAATCAGTTGTAAGCATAGGCCAATTGACAAGCACCCAGTAGATGATAGTGTGACTTTGACATTTTACAACAGCACTCTTTCCAAAGTTTTTTTTTTTTAAAGCAGGTAAAGGTTTCCCCCGTCCAGTTGTTTCTGACTCTAGGGCACAGTGCTCATCTCCATTTCTTAGCTGAGGGAGCCAGCACTGTCCAAAGACGCTTCCGTGGCCATGCTGCCAGCATGACTAATATATATCCCAAGGCACACAGAATGATATTACCATCAAAGTAGTATCTATTGAGCTGCTTGCATTTGCATGCTTTTGAACTGCTAGGTGGGCAGGAGCTGGGGCAAAACAGTACTTATCCTTAGCTAGGCCAAGGCCATCTGAATGGTCTTTAAACAACCAGGGGTAAGTTGAGGACTACCTGCTCACTGTAGGGCTGCTGCAGGCCATCCTGACAAAAGATTCAAGAAGGAAGTAAAGACATTTTTAACATGCATGCATTCGTTGAGGAGTTAAGTTTTCAGGCAGTGGGCAGTCTCAAGCAATTGCAGGCAGGTAGATTTAAAACTTAAAAGTAAAAACAAAAACTGATTTAACATCGCAGCCCTTTCAAGGCAAGAGTTCATTATTTCTTTGTTGTTGTTGTTTTTGTTTTTTTGAGTAGGAACTATAGTCTTCAGAGAGGCCCTTCTAGGAATTAGCTGCCTCTGTTCTGTGGCTACAGGTCAGACTCTCCAAAGCAGGGGTGTCTCCAACTGTGGCAACTTTAAGACTTGTGGACTTCAAATCCCAGAGTTCCTCAGCCAGCAAGTTGATGTCCGCAAGTCTTAAAGTGGCCACAGCTGGAGACCCCTGCTCCAAGGGGGGCAAACCCAGAGCTGGTCTTCATCTTGCCGCACTTACCTTTAAGTAGGCCATAGTGAGGAGGGGCAGCAAGGTAAAGGGCACCAGGTACAGCAGAGCCGGCTGGGCTGCCCGGTGGATGCGAGACGCCACGGTTGCTGTCAAGAGCCCTGCGAAGGAGGCGAGAAAAGGCACTGCTAGAAGATGTCTCATTTTTACTCAGCAGATTCAACCCCTGGAGAAATCTACTACCTCTAGAAGGCCTGGGGCAGAAGAGGACATTTTGTCTTTGCTGGCTCTGCTTTGTTACCCATTTCCAAACAGAATGATCTGCAAACCAGAGATCTCCAATCCTGGCAACTTTAAGATTTGTGGACGTCGATTCCCAGAATTCCCCAGGCAGCCAATTAAAAACTAAAAAGCTTTCCAGAGTTAATAATGGCTCCAAAGCTGTACATTCCTCTGCTAGTTCATACTATTAGCTAGTTAGCCTATATGTGTATGTTTAAAACGAATTAAAAATCAGGGCTATACAGGTGGTCCTCGTCTTACAACAGTTCATTTAGTGACCGTTCAAAGTTACAACAGCACTGAAAGATGTGACTTCACACTTACGACCTTTGCAGCATCCCCCCATGACCATGTGATCAAAATCCAGATGCTTGGCAACTGGTTCGTAGTCACTGCCGTTGTTGTGTCCCAGGGTCATGTGACTCCCTTTTGGGACCTTCTGACAAGCAAAGTCCATGGAGAAGGTCAGATTCACTTAACAACCAGGTTACTAACTTATTAACTACAATGATTCACTTAACAAATGAGGCAAGAAAAGTAAAAATGGGGGTAAAACTCACTCAACAAATTTCTCACTTAACAACAGAAATTTTGGGCGCTCAATTGTGGTCCTAGTCAAAGACTACCTGTGTTTTAGAAAACCTTGTGTTAAAAAAAAAGCTAAACAAAAAACTTTTAAGCTACCAACCCTCATGAATTCTTCAATTACTCTATTTGGAATGGCCAGCATAAATCCTCTTCTAAGTTTGGCTAAAAAGTCTACAAGTACTCCCCAACCCATCATGGCAATTGGGCCTGGGAATGCCTTCATTAAACAGTGTATTCATAAAGTGTGACCGCTTTGCTTGGCAATGGCAATCCAGGCAGTCTGTGTGTGCCGCTGTTACGTGAATGCCATTAGGCTGGGCAATTTCCTGCTGGCTTCCTGCAATCAAGTCACTGGGGCAGCGGGCAGGAAGTGGCTAGCCCCTGGCATGTACAGTGACAAAGAAGTTCTCTTCCAATTCTACAGTGATCTGAAGACGCCGCTCTCTTTCCGCATCTGAACTGTCAGGAGTCCCATTCGGAAACTATTTAGAAATTCACGCTGCATGTATTGTGTTTATGAGAATGAGACTGGCCTATTGCTCAAGGTACCAGGCTATAAGCTGGCTGACCTTGGGCCTTTTCTCTCCGCCCTAGGCAGGAAGCAATGGCAAACCACTTCTGCAAATCTTGTCAAGAAACCGTCAAGGACTTGTCCGGTCGGTCACTGGAGCCAAAAACTGACTCAAAGGCACAAAAATACATACCTACATACGGGTCTATAGGTCTATTTCCACATTTCTCCCTATTTCTACATAAACTGTGTCATTTGAACAAGGTTTAAGATTAACAACTCCTCAGAAAAGGTGCTTTATGGTCTGACCATCACAAAATGTTCCAACTCTCCCCCCCCCCCGCCCCCCAAAGTGATTATAATCTGGTCACTTAACCCATTGGCACTTATGACCATGGTCGTAAGTCACGTGATTGCCGTTTGCAATCTTCCCTGGCAGTTTCCCCGGCAGAAAGTCAACGCTTCCTATGGGGGTGCTTGAGAGAAGTGGAGGAGACCCTGGGAAGCCAGCTCAGGTCGACTATCCATATTAGCACTGAAAATCCTGCTTGGATTTCACCCAGGAAGACTTTCAGTGCCACCGAAGAAGGGCAGGGTGGTTGGGTAAGGGCGGGGGGGGGGGGGGGGCTTCAGGGAGCGGAAGCAAGCCTTGCACAGGTCGCATGCAGATGGATCAATCCTGCTTGGATTTTCAGTCTGAGGGGAGAAACCTGCCCACAGCATTTCCAACTTGTCCCGCCCAGGGTCTCCCACACTTGGAGTTCCTTACCTGGAATTCCATCTGCTTAATGACCCCTGAGATCGCTAAACAACAGCAACTGAGAGGGCCAGCATTGTGGTTGTTAAGCGAAGCAGTCATGTGATGTCTTACTTAATGGCTACTCTCTCAACAACCGATATCCCACACCCAATTGTGGGTGTAAGTCGAGAACAACCTATATGTGTGTAAGCTACGTTTTGATCAACATATAAGAGTTTTAAGAATTTGCACTTCTTACCTTTTTGTTTGTTTTGCACTTGGAAAAGAATCATAAATCACTCCAAATTATGGCAAACCCAAATGAACAGTTTGCGAGAGGGAGAGATTCGGGAAAATACTACAAAGACTGTTAAAGAGTTTTGTAAGAGAAACATTTTCTTTCCATGGAGGGATCCAATGAACACTTCTACACACATGCACACACACAAACACATTCCACAGTTGTCACAGCCTTTTCCAGCTGTCCTTTCCTCTTACCTACGAAGTAGCCGATGAGAGTGCAGTGGAAATAGGAGACCTTTTGCATCCGGCCAGAAATGTTCCCGGGTCCTGCTGTGCCACAGGAATCTCCGTTCGCTTGTTTTTTGTAGTTGTCGTAACGCAGAACAAAGCAAAGCAGGAGGCCTGGCATCACAATATCTCCGATCCCCAGCATGGAAAAATGGCTGCCGGTAGAACTGCAAAAGAGCAACTGGCGTTAACACCCCCCGCAGCAGCCCTTCCCTCTTGGCCAGCATGAGCCACAAACTGGCCAGGCCAGCCAGGCTACGGGTACCTCTTCTGTCAGGGCAATCGTGTCCTGAAAGCAGACTGAGAAGCAGGAAGCAAAGAAGCCCAGCAATCCTACCTTGGAAAGACAAGTTTGCCAGGCAGGGACAAGCGGGGGACGTCTCGGCCAACGCTGGGCCCCAGGTGAAGCTTCCGGGATAAAACATCCAAGGGGTTGTCTGCTGGCTGGGTGGCCACTTTCACCATGACGTTGCTGTTGAAGATGTAGGCAGAGAAGAAGACCTGGAGGGGAGAAAGGGCGAGTTTGAGCTCCTCGTAAGTCGACTTGGAACCTGCAGCAGGGAAGCAAAACGGGGGGGCTGGCAGATGCATCCACCGGGGGTCAGGGGCCAGGCGGAGCCGCCTTGCTGCTGGTGGGAAAGACATACAGAAATGTTCTGTGGGGATATTAAACCCCTTTGTCCACTTGTATCATTCAGCTCTATCTATGACTTGGAAGCCCTTCCTTAAATAAAAGAACTTAACTAGTCAGCAGTGAACAAGGAAGCGGGAGGCTTGCCCAGCTTATAACTACCCTTGGAGGAACTCTGAAGAATCAATAGCCCAGCTTCCACGAAGGCAGGTCTTCACAGCAAGGCAGCTCTGCAAAGCAGAGACTGTGCCAGGCGTTTCACCCCCAAATAACAGGTCCCTGTTGAAGATCGACCCAGCCCTCTTTGGGCATTCATCACTGATGTTGCTTCAGCCTGGAGATTTGGAAGGGGAGACCTCCCCCCACCCCACCCCCATGCCTCTAAGCTCGATGAAAGAGAGAAGGAAAATGACTTGATGGGAATGTCTCTTAGAGCTGCAAGCACAGTAAAGTAGCAGCTACCAAAGAGCTGGTCAAGGGATCTTTTTTTTAAGGGTGATTGTGCTCCCATCCCAGAAACTCCAGCCGCTTTGCTTTCCATGAAGTCACAGCTGTTGATATGGTATGCCTGATATGGTCTTTCAAGCTCAAAGGAAAAGAAAAAAAATACATAAATAGAAGAGCAAAGGTTTAGAATTAAAATATGTTAGATTTTTATGGTGAGCCTGGTTTATGATGCACATCGTGTAGCAGCTTTTAATTTCCCAAACGCTGAAGTGCATTAAGATGTATATTTAGCTCCCCTAATGAAGATTTCAGATCCTTCCATGCTTTTCCCAGCTGAAGTGAATATGAGAGCCTCAGGGGAATGTTTTTGGGGGAGGGGGGAAATGAACATACATTTTATATAAACGAAAAGGCATTTTGACAGTTGATCAATGCAAAGCATTCTGAAACATAACGCCTGTAGAGGCATTCTATAACACTCCATAAAATTAGCTTGTGATGTCAAATGCTGCAAGCCAGTTTCTCATGCTGGAAGAATACTGTGCTTGTGGTAACAGACACACACACATATATATAGAAATACAGGTGTGTATTCCAAAACTCACCCAAAAGACATCATAAATTAATAGCCCCGATAGCAGCAGACAGGAGACCTTAAGGCTCGGCAGACGGACGAAGGCAATCATTGCCACACAGAGGCCCATGGCCAGAGCTATGAAAAGAAGGAATGAAACCAGACCTGCATTATCAGGTGGAATAAGAGATCATTGGTGGAAAGAAAAAGCTCCAGTGGAGAAGGTCCAGGGCAGAAATATGCCAGGGGTTGCTGAACCAGGTGCAGGGAAACCCAGAAAGCCCCTCTGAGGGGCTTTGAGCAGGCAGCTTCTCCCAGATCAACCCACCTCCCAGGGGGCCCAGAGTCAGGGAAAAAAAAGGCTGGCTCTGGTATGAAATGTGAGATACAGGTAGTCCTCAACGTATGACCATAAGTGAACTCGTAATTGGACCCTTTTTTTTTTTTGCAGCGGTCATTAAGTGAATGGATGGTTGTGGTTGTTGACAACTCGTTGTTGGCTGTGGGATTTTTTATTTTTTATTTTTGCTGGAAACTGGAAGTAAAAGCCAACCAAAAAAAACACACCCCTCCATCACAAATCACAGTCACATAAATGCATGCTGACCACACCTGGGGGAGAAGATGTTGGAACTTTGAATTGGGATAAGTCTACTGTGATTTTAAATGGTCACTAAGTGGCCAGTCGTTAAGTCAAACACTACTTGCGTATAGTACAGGAAACAAATTTCAAATTAAAGCAACAGCTAAGATGTCCAGCTCAGAATTGGGGAAATTTGCCAGGATCTACTCAATGCCTCCCTCCCCAGCATCATTTAGTGCTGCAGCTGTTTGGCTTTTTCAAATTTTAACACCAAATATCAGACAAAAGTGCATCTTTCCAAGCAGTGCTGCCGAAAATGAGATTCAAATGAAAGCTGCTCAGCCCAGGCCTCCTCTTCCTTTTACTGGCACTTCTCCCCAGCACAAGGGCAGCATTGCTGTTCTGCGCTTGGACAGCGCTGAGAGTTTGAGATGAGGAAAGGGCAGCTATAAGAGCCTAGAATTAACAGAGTTAGAAGGGACCTTGGAGGTCTTCTAGTCCAACCCCATGCTCAAGCAGGAGGCCCGATGTCAGGGGAACTTTAAAATCTGTGAACTTCAACTCCCAGAGTTCCCCTGGCTGGCTTGGGAATTCTGGGAATTGAAGTCCACAGGTCTTAAATATCCTAAGCTTGGATACCTAAACCATTCTGAACATCTGGCTGTCCAACCTCTTTCTAAAAGCATCATCTCCTTCCCAGGTAGCCCAACTCTGCAAGAGGGAGCAGCTGGAGAGGACCTTCTCAGGAGGGCATTTCTGGGGCTCTGATGTTGATCCTGCCTGGCAGCTGCTTTGGAAAGCTTTGGGTACCAGCCTATTCCCCTGCTTATTTTCTAAAGGCTTCAGTTCTGTTCTCCCTTTGGTAGTGCCATTAACCTTGGGCGGGGGGGGGATGACTTGTCGTGGCTTGTATCAAACATAGTTTAGTCAAGACAAACAAATTTAACTGCTGATGAGCCAAGTGCATTCCTGAGGCCCAAGCCTGCTGCCTCTGCAGTCTTTCTCCTAGGCACAGAAGCCAATGCCTCAAACAGGCAAGAAATGTGATCATCCCACACGCCTCCGTGCAACCTTATTTTAATAATCTGTCCATTTCAGGAGCTTTCCCGTTGTGTAAAGGGCTTGCGGAAAACATACTTTTTCATTACTTATTAAGTCACAGTGGGTTTCCTCAAGTCAGTCAAGAGAGCTGCTCTGGATGATGTTTTAAACACCCTTAAAAATTTCAATTAAGAACCAGCCTTCCAGAATCCCCAAAGAATAAGACACGCTGCTGGTTCAACACTTTCAAAATGAATTTTAAATCCTACCGTCAGTGTTAGCAGTTCTTGCACACAAATCTTCTATTTCTGTGTTCTGCTACTTTGCAAGACAAACATTTAAATCTATAATCTTTGCAAGCAAGTCACTCCCCACTGTATTTCAGCACTTTCAAGTAGAAAACATAGAGTAAAGCACGGCAGGGTGCGGAAGTCCTTCTTAGCTTTATCCACAAAAACAGGCGGCTGAAGGCACCTATCCAGTCTCTGCTTGATGATTGACAGCAGTGGCTAAATGGCCCCACAGTTAAGATTCCTTGAGACATGGAAAGTTCTTCAGGTTTTTTTCAACTTTCAGAACCAGTTAACAAATCCTTGGTCTTCATGGGACACTCCAAGAATTTGTCCCGTAAAGCGTTGGCCTTCTGTTCATTAGACTAAGTCAGACAGTTACCTCACCTCTTCTCATAAAACTTGTTTTCTGTACTGCTGACTCTTCATCCTCTGTGTTTATTTAAATTCGTCTACATTATTTTTGAAGTGCCAACAGTGGGCACCAGAATTACAAAGAAATGTATCTTTTGTTTATAAAATTCTACAATGCCTTCAAACGTGCAGAGAAGAAATTAACATTAAATGTGAAGGAAATACACCTATTCAAAGTTCCAGTAATTTAAAGATAAGAACGTATTCAAAGGGATTTGGGTAAAAATATAAGGAAGGGGAGACAAAACAATTGTGACAATGTGCTAGCAACCACAAAGTCAAGTAGAAGACCTGCACAATGGACAAAAGACAGAACTTTCAGAAGGAGGGGGGAGGGGAGAGATAGCGAGAGAGGGATTGAGATTTCAGTTATTTGCACATCTGCTCAAAAACTAGCTTATGCATGATTGCAAAGTCTTTAAATTCCTCTGTGGTCTTGCTGACTTTTGTCTTCCAGAAGGCTAGAGAGAAGACAAGGGTATTGCTTTTCCTCAATCTGATCCTAATCAAAAGGAAGAGTTGGCAGAAGAGGAAAAAACAATGGAAATCTGGGCAGAAATGACATCATCTTGGGGTTCAAGATATTACAGAGTGAGAAAATGAAGCACAGCCATACACGCACATTAGATTCCAGGAGACCAACAACTTTAGAGAAATACTAGGCAGAATCTCACAGACAAAATTTCTCAGATAAAGGAAGTGCAAGAGAACTCAGAACTAAAATGAGGGAAAAAGCAGCTCAGGAACCCACCCAAGATGCCCTTTTGACCAAAGGGACAAGGAGACGGGTGTCAATCCCAAAAAGGATGCCTGTCAGACAGCAGCTAATGCAGGAAGTGGGAACCCTTGAAGAGCCAAAGGAGCGGAGCTCACAAGGGAAGCCAAAAGTAATAAAGGCCCCTTTTGGCTCTAGGGGTGGTAAAACCAGGAGGAGGAAGGGGTGGGCAAGCTGCTAAGAGGTGGAAGGCCAGGTGGGGAGGGGGCCCAATTCCTACTTGGCTTCTGGCTTCTCCTGTGTGTGTGTGGGGAATTGCATTCAGAGGGCTCTAAGTAGGATGGTGACCAAAAGGAGGGAGTGGTAAAGAAATGGCAGTAAAGAGAAGTTGAGATTGCTGCCTCCAAAATCAGATCATCCAAGAGGCACAAAGGGACTTGTGAGTGTTGTCTTGGAGGACTTTCTGGTGCAGCGGAGGAACCATGGAAGACTGGAGCATCAGAAGTTCAGAGAAGGCGAAGGCTGCCCCACTTTCAAAAGGGGGAGGGGAGAATGGACAGCAAAGCACCATCCTGCCTGATGTGAATCCTGGCCAAAATTCTGGAACCGATGACTAAACAGTTGGCTTGTGTGCACTGAGGGAAGAATGCATTGCTTGGCAAAAGCCGGCAGGGGTTTTACAAAGAGTAAATCCTGCCAAACCAACCCGATCTCCTTTTTTGATAGTCACCAGTTGAGCTGACCCAGGAATGTAGCACGCTCAACGTGTTTTAATTTTTGGAAAGCATCCAACTCGTGTGACTCCAGCAGAGAAAATGGCAAAGGGAGGCTGGACTGGCCTATCAGATGGCACAGCAGGGTTGGCTGAATGATCATACCCTGGGCAAGGACAGTCATACCTTCAGTCGGTCCACGTGAAGCTGGAAAAAGTGGAGCAGCACTGGCAACTCCAGGCTAAAGTCCAAAGCAATGGGGGTAACATATGGAAGCAGCTCAGGTAGGTACTTCCCTAATTCGCTGAACTAGAACAGGATGGAGAAGATTTACGGCACAGACTTGCAAAAGATTTATGTGTATAGCTTTATTGACTTTCTCAGTAAAAGTAGGTTGACTCTCCCTGTGGCGTTGATGTCCTGGCCTGGTCTACTTCATGGGCTTATTTACAAATGACCTAGACAAGAAGTTAGAAAACATGACTACAAGGTAGTCCCTTGATTTATGACCACAACTGAGCCCAAAATTTCCACTGCTAAGCGAGACAATTGTTAAATGTGTTTTGTCCCATTTTAAGACCTTTATGCCCAAGTTGTTAAGTGAATCTGTAGTTGTTAAGTTAGTAACACAGTTGTTACCAGAGGCTTGAGGAAGGCTTCTGCAGGCCAAAAACTAGCCGTTTTGTCACTTCCCGTTTTTTCTGAAAACACCAGAAGTGACGAAACGGGCCTAGTTTTCGGCCTACAAAGACTGCAGAAGCCTTCCTCAAGCGGCAGGGGTGGGTGGGTGGGTATTGCGTGTGTGTGTGTGTAGGGGGCACGCGCATTGCCTTCTGGATGCTGGCACACAAGTGCGAGCTTGCAAGCACATGCACAATTTTTGGCACAGGAGCCCAAAAAGGTTACCCACCACTGGCCTATGCCATTCCAGACAAATGGCTGTCCAGTCTCCATTTAAAAGTCTCCAGGTTTCCTTTCTGTTATCCTTTGGCCAGACTGTTCTAGAACATTAAATTCTATTCTGGCATTGGATTTGGAGTTCGATCCTAGGTAGAGGCAGATATTTCTCTCTCTGGGCACAATGAGAATCTATCTACTGAATATAACTCCGCATTGGCGACAGGAAGGTCATCCGGCCAGTAAACACTCAGCTCTATTCATCTGCCCAGACTCTACCTCGCAAGGGATTATGGGGTCATGAAAAGAAGATGATTGGATTTTGAGAGGGAAACTGACAAACTCAACTGTTTTTGGAAAACAAGAGGCATACAAAAAATGGACGGGGAAAGTTTGGACACACTGGCAGGCAGTGTCTGGAGAAGAAAAGACTAAAAGGAAATACAATCACTATATTCAAGTTGCTGAAAAGCTGCCACTAACAAGGTGCAGAAGAAGCATTCATATTTGTCCAGAATATAAGACAAGAAGCAATGGGTTTAAACTGCAGGTGGAACATATTTGATTTGAGCATCAAGAAGACTACCCTAACCTTAAGAGTTGCTTAACAATGGAATGGGCTGCCTTGAGAGCGGATGGACTTCCTTTCGCTGGAGCTGTTTCAACACAGGCTCGCCGACCATCTCCTGGCAATGCTGTAAGACGCGAGTTACTGCTTTGGCAGCCAGTTGAACTAAAGGATCTTGAAGGCCCCACCAACCATTATGTTCTATCATTCTACAAACAGTATAGTTGTTTATTTAAAGATGATGCTTCATTGAAAGTGCTGAGAGCAGCTTTCTACTCACACCCAGTCCTTGTGGTATCAAGTACGTACAGGCCCTACAGGCTTCATCACAAATGCAAATATTAGATGAGGTACAAGTGTACAGTAAAACAGCGGTATTTACACAGGGAAAAAGAGTGGGTAGCTCTCAATGCCTGAAATTCTTCATTCAGGCTGTACAACTGATAAAGAACCAACCTCCCAAGGAATGTTATACCACAACCCCTTCCAAACTATTTGCTATAAAAACAATTTTACTAGCTAGCTGAAATAGGGCAGTTAAGTAGTGAAGAACCATCTTCCCACGGGGCCCGCTTGTTCCTCATGTTGGGCCCGGAGAAGAGAAAGAAGACTCAGTATGGGTGATTCTGATAACTGAAAATCAATCACCAGGATACCAACCACTTGTACCCAAGTTCAAGTTAGAACTAACTAAAAATCCAAAACCTGTTTGGAACACAAAGTCACCAAATGCTTTCTAAAAGTCGAGCCGTGGCTGTTCCTGCATTGGAAATGTAAGGATGCTTCCCCTTTCTATTCTAAAAATGAAGAGTGAAGCCCATGTACTGCAAACACAGCGACTTTGGCCTGCCTAAGCTAGAAGGGCACTTTCTGCACTCTGAACGGAGACTTTGCTGCCCCTCTGCCTCTAGTAATCCAGGGGCTGTTTCTCTGGTCAATATTAGAAGTGTTTCAGATTAAAAGTATCCTTTCTTAGAAAAGTCTGCAAGTATTCTGAGTTCAGAATACGTGTCTCAGACTCAAAGCAGGCCTGTCTTTGAAATACTTTCAGAATGAGACAAGCCACCCGGTTCCTTCTTGAAAGAGCTGAATTGGGGCATTTCAAGTTTGAAATAGGTTGGATTCAAAGCACCTGCATCTCTCTAGATCAGCGTTTCTCAACCTCTGCAACTTGAAGGTATGTGGATTTCAACACCTGCCCAGAATTCCTCAGACAAGCAAGTCTGGGGAATGCTGGGAATTGAAGTCCACACATCTTAAAGTTGCTGAAGTTGAGAAATGCTGATCCAGGTGGCCCATTGAACCTAATGTAGAACAAGCAAACAAAACAGGTGAAGGCAAGTCTGTGCAAGGATTCTGAAGTTCTTTGAACCCAAGGGATTGACTCCAATCCAGGAATGAATGCCCTATAAAATACTCCATTCCACGAGAAAGGTGGGGCCTTTGGGGGAAAATTCAGGAAGGTCTTCGTCCCTTCTCATTTGCATCTTCTGCACTTACCGTCCATGAGAAGCCAGTGCCCAGTTAAGACCCAGATAAGGACGAGCATCACAGAGAGCGAGAAAGAGAGCAGCTCTGCAGCAGTGAAACGCCCACAGCATCCAAAGGAGATCCTGGAAAATACGTGCACAAGTTTAAGATCCTCTCAACAAAAGGAGAGAAAACATCTCCAACTCTCTTTCTATGGACTCCAACAAGCGCACTAGAGCATAAGAAAAGGGCCTCTCAGAAAGACCGGTCCTCCAAAAAGCACTAAAGGGAACCACAAAAGCTTATTTTGGATCAGCCATTAGATTTCTGCCTTTCAGGAGGTGTCACAAATATGAACATATAATGGTGCCATACCTGCATTCTAAAGCAAAGTACAATTAAAAAAACAAACAAACCCAAAACTCTGATTAAAATTACTAAACTAATTTGGAAACGTTCTTTTCTACTACAATTCTCTTGAATTATTTGTTTTCAACCAGATATAAACTAAACAATACAAAATTAATCGCAAAATGGATGCTGTACCCACTGAGCTAGATGTTAGTAACAAAATATATTTGCCATAAAATATCTATGAGAATATAAGTTACAAAGTGAGTAACATAATTAATCACAAAGTTCAAGTGAGTAACTACGAATCTAAAATCTATGTATTACTATAATAAAATAGGAATAAAGTAACTAACAGCTATAAATAAATATAAATTCTAAACTCTGAAAACCTCTGTACAGTTTATTGAAAATCATGTGACTTACTTAGATATGTAACCAAATTTAAAAATTAATTATGCATTACTTTAAAAAGCATAAAATGACAGATATACATTGTTGGCTGCTAAGATCAAGATAAAAACAGACTATTTTAGCCGAATTAATATTAACTGGATATCAATTCCAGCAGTATTGCACATAGTGCACAATTGGCTACGTTATAAGCCAGAGGTGGGGGAACCGTGGCTTCTTTATGACTTGTGGACTTCAACTCCCAGAATTCCTTAGCCAGCATGGGAATTGAAGTCCACAAGTCATTCTGGGAATTCTGGGAGTTGGTCCACAAGTCATAAAAGGACCAAAGTTCCCCACCCCTGTATGTAAGCAATGAAAGAATTATTGTGCAAAAATACCAATACAGAACTGACTTGCACAGCCTGGTAACTTTAGGAGCCCTGATGGTGCAACGGTTAGAATACAGCATTGCAGACTGACTCTGTCCATAGCCAGGAGTTCAATGCAAATGGCTCACGGTTGACTCAGCTTTCCATCCCTCTGAAGTTGGTACAATGAGGACCCAGATTGTTGGGGGTCAAAGGCTGACTCTGTAAACAGCCTAGAGAGGGCTGGAAAGCGGACTTCCCCAACCTTTTCAGCTTTATGGATTGGTGGGGGAGGAGGGAAGGGGATGGTTCTGTATACGTGGTGGGCAAGCACACACACGCAACTCCATTTGCATGAGTGGCAGGCACACACACCCGTTTGTGCAAATGGAGTGTGCACGTGAGTGAGGATGCACGCACACTTGCCCACAACTTCCATGGCCTGGTTCTGAAAGACTCAGGTGGGCCGTGAGCTGTGGGTTGGGGACCCCTGCTGTAAAGCACTATGAAACGGTATAGTAAGTCTAAGTGCTATTGTTATTGCTAACTTAACAAGTCCTGAGTGAATAAGGGTTGCGTCTATTAGCTGTGCAGATGAGGAAGCCTGCTCAATGGCTCCTAGTGGCCATTTCTACGAAAGGGGGCTGGCTCCATGTGCTCCCAACATAAAGGGAAATTTCAAAGATGCCACCCCGGACCCTTTTTCTCTTGGAGAATATTTGCAGCTTTATTAAGTAGGGCCAGAGAATATATCATGCATCTCCCACTTCAGGATGGTATCTCATTTTCATTATCTTTATAAATAATCCAAAGCAGCGAACAGATCTAAATTCTATCCAAATAACAGATAATCAGATAACAGATAAGAGATAATCAGAGTTGGAAGGGACCTTGTAGGTCATCCAGTCCAACCCCCCACCCAAATAGGAGACCCTACACCATTTCTGACAAATGGCAGTCCAATCTCTTCTTGAAAGTCTCAACTGATGGCGCTCCCACAACTTCTGAAGGCAACTTCCATGGGTTGATTGTTCTCACTGTCAGAAAGTTTCTCCTTATTTCCAGGTTGAATCTCTCCTTGATCAGTTTCCATCCTTTATTCCTTGTCTGGCCTTCAGATGCTTTGGAAAATAGCTTAACCCCCTTCCTCCTCTCTGTGGCAGCCCCTCCAATATTGGAAGACTGCTACCATGTCTCCCCTGGTCCTTCTCTTCCCTAGACTAGATTTCAGAGTCCAGACTTCAGAGGAGAGCATGGATCCAATCGATCTCGTATTCTGGGGGATTTTTTTCCATGTTCCTGCCCAAATTGAAAAGCCAAAGCTAAATGATGGTCAAGAACTGTAGCCGTTATTCTCTCCCTAAAGGCATATGGCCACCCACAGAAGATGCTCCACCACAAGGAGAGGGTCTGTTTGGGAAAGGGAGGTGGGGTGGACAGAAGATGGGCTTTGGGGTTGTGGCCCCACGATTAAGTATGCCCCCCAGGCATGTTCATCTCTTTACCCTGGACTCCAGAAAGCTCCTTCTCCTTTAAGTAGGCCTTTGATGTCTGGCCATGTTTTATTTGAGTAGTTAACCATTTTTTACTTATGCTGTCACATTGTAAAATTGTTATATAAAGACATTTTTACACAACAATGTTGTGGATTGGGCCAGCATATGATTAACAGATAGACAGACAGACAGTATTGTTACAATACTGTTTCAGTATTGATAAAGGAGAATATTTGTAGCTCAGGGTTGAAATGAAGGGTCCTTGGTGCCTCTGAGTTTTCTTGCAGGCGTTCCATTACCCAAACTAGGTAACATCTTCAGTGATAGCAAAGTGTGAGGTTTGTTCTCAATTTATATTCTAGTGGCTTGTCTTATCAGTGTGGGTGGAAGTGATCTTGGAGGTTCTTTGGTTAGACGGTTCACTGTTACTGTTATCTGGCAGTTTCTTGACTGGAGGATTGTGTACTTGATTGTTAACATTAGTGTCAATCTATGCTCCTCTGGATACTGATTGCTGGTGAGGAGGTGTTTGGTCTCTTTTGTCTAGGATCAAGGAGACGCGACCTAATGTGGGTAATGAAACATCTGCAAGAAAACAACCCAGCTCAGAGAGCACCAAGGACCCCTTGTGTTTCCGTATTATCTGGGCACCAGCACTGCTCCACGTTGCCAGGGAAAAGGAACTTTGGGTTTTCTTGTCTGACGCCAGAAAAGATTGCACATGGTACCTTCTCTGCACGCATGAAGAGCCTTGCAGAACTCACTGCTAAGCTATTTCACCACCAATCCAACAGGATCTCTTAATGACACAGAAAATGAGCAAACTTCCTTCTTACTTGTTTTGAGGTGAACAAGGTCGTGTTAAATACTGGCACATTGGGAGCAGGAGGAAAGCAAAGGCTATTGTTGCAAGGACTGCGGAGAAATAGAAAAAGGGGGGAAATGTCACTATTGCAAACAAAAAAACAAAAAATCCAAGAAAAGCAGACATCCACCATTAACTCAGACGATTTTGTTTTCAAGAGTCTTGTTCTTGAAGAACATATCAGTACCCTCGTTGCTTGCTATCCAATACTTTAGACCCATGAAACAAATACTTTCTGAAATGGAGATATGTCTATGAATGACATTTGGCAGAAGACAAAAAACTGGGCGCAGTATACCAGAGGCTGCCTTTTTTGTGACTGAGCCCAAGTTTCAGCCCGCAGACTCGGGGTGACGAAGATACAACTGGGAAAGTTTAGCAACATCAGCAGCACATCTGGACTCTCATCTTCCGAGTTCTTCTCCGCAGCCCCACTGAAAGAAATCGGCACCTGAGGCTCTTGCGGAGTTTCTAACCACTTAAATATCATTTTGGAAAAAGAGCTTCCCAGCGGATTATGTTGTACTGTTATTTATTTCATTTTAACTGTTTTATTCTACAGGTTTATGGCCACCCTTCAATTTTATGGTGGTTTACCAAAAAAAAATATTACTAGCATAAAAGGGTAAAACAGAACCAATGCAATGTATAAAAAGCAGCATAAAAACAAGAGAAGCATAAGAAACGTAAAATGATTTTAAACCTAGCAGAAATAGGTGAGATCAGGCATTTGGTGTGTTGGGGGGTAGGGGGGAATGACTGCTGTGTTACGTATTTCCAAATTAAGGGTTGACAATTTGGTTGTGCCCAAATAGTTTATGCTACAACTCCCAGCATGCAACTCACTTCTGGTCATGCTGACTAGGGTTGACAAAGCAAATACCTTTTATTCGGCCCTCTTGGATACACACACAAGGCCTTTTGGCAAATATTAGACCAGATTTTTCAAACTGTTCCTTGGAACCCCAAGATTTTAAGGGTGAAAAAAAGCATGATTTTGCCAACAAGCCTGGGCACCCAGAATCCATCAACTGGTTGGTTTGACTATTGTCACCAGAGGTGGGTGGAGGTTTATTGGGATTTTATTTCTTTAAGATGTCTGAAGTCATCGTGAGTGATTTGGGAAACCATATAAATGCCCTTAATTAAAAAATAAAATAAAATAAAAATCAATAAAATAAAATAAAATAAACTAAGTTTCTCAAATGCAGCCAATTTCTGTCACTAGCACTGTATTTCTTGATGAGGACTTCCAGTTTACAATCGTGAAACAACTGGGAGACCCCTCCTTGAGACCACCAGCCTCACCTGCTGTGCATATTGTAAAAACCACCTGAACCGAGTCAAAGAAGAAGAACATAACCAGGAGAGACACGGATGCTCCAATGGGCAGGAAAAGCGCCTGTGTCGAATCAATGGTCTGGATACCTGCAGGGCAGGAGGAAAAGTAACAATTATTTGGCATCACACAACAGCCCCAGCTACAGGGGCATCAGCCTAGATCCTCTTGGGTGCCACACAAAGAAATAAAGCTAAAGTGACAGGCTAGATACACATAGTTTTAAATTGCAAATAGGAAATGTTCAGAAGAGGGAAAAAACAAGAAGTATAATATAGATAGTCCTTGAGTTATGGCCACAATCAGGACCAGAATTTCAGTCACTAAGAAATGTGATCGTTAATTGACTCCTCTTATGACGACCTGATTTTATGACCATTCTTGTAAACTTCATTTACGGTGATCATTTGCACTATGAAGTTTAACACTGGGATCATTAAGTAAATCTGGTTTGGCTAATTGGCTTTTTAATCCAGCCTGAGAAGATTTTGTTCACTTTGAAATAAATTCAGAATCAATTAAAATACTTTGTCCTCAAGAATAATGTACATTTGGAAAGCTGAAACTGAATGACCGTTCTGAAGGGTAGGATTTAAAGTGGTTGTCACAATTCAGTCTCTTCTCCTCCATTCAATTATTTGAAGTCCATTATTATTTTTATTCTAATGTGTTAATTGTTAATCTTGTAGTTTCAATGCTTTTATATAAAATTCTAATAATTAAAAAACTAAAAGCTCATAGCTTATTAGGATACAGTTCAATACTTTGCACTAACCTACTTATATACCACCAACATCTCTTAAACTAAAAATATTAAAAATGGAATGAATCCCACTATATTTTACATGCCTTTCTTCAAAGTAAAGATGCTGTCAACTCGTACATTCTTATGCCTGTTCCCGAGCTGACATAAGAAGGAGAGGGCAGATGTATTGTATTGTACTACTTGTAACTTCCAAGATCAGGTTAATTTTCTTAAAAGTGTTTCATCTATATTTTATAGACAACAGCATTGCTACTTCAAAATGAAATAACCATTATTAACATATATTAGAATTGTATAATTTTAGATTGATTGTATTAGTGTAGGGCAAATATAATTATTGCAAGGAAAGATAGTGAAAGATTTATAAAATATTGATATTGTTCTACATTTCTAGTTCATGCAAGGTAATCTGAGTAGGCTACATTTCATTTTAATTCCTCAAACATGCTCCTGAAATGTGTCATGTATTATAGGTGGCCCCAAACATGGAATAATTTTAAGATTTACTGTCTAGACCACTAACACAAGAAGCAGATGACAGAACTGAACAAACAAGTTACTCTCCCCACAGGACTAAGAGATAAGCTTTCACTGATCTCACAATCCCAAATGGCTTAACTCAGAGTCCGGATCCTCCTAAAAACATCTCATCAGGAGGTTCTCGGACTCACTGGCACTGGGGCTGCTTCTGCAGATGCCGAACCTTACACAACCTGTGATTAGCTATCAACTAAGTTTACTTCTGACTTTTATTTGGAGTTTGTCATTGTTGCCTTCCTTTTATTAATTTCCCCCTTTCCACAAATAAGCTCATTTTTGTATCTTGCATATTCCAGCACTATTTAAAAAGAAACATTTAACTAAGCTAGTCCTTGTTTTATGACATTGCAGGGTCTGTTTTTTTCACTTTGGGCAAACAATTCCAGAGAACTTTTTTCTTTTTAATATACTTTTTGTAGAGCTCGGTAAAATTGAAGGCTCCTTTGGAAGACAATACCTTGGGGGTGGAGCCTAACCTTAATTCCTACCAGGAAAGCCCTACCCCTTTCCATTAACAGACTATTTTTAAACATCCCAGTTTTGCAGAAAGGGCCTCAGTCCCATTTCTTCCAGCAGGGCTACACTGAAAGCTGGATTGGCCAGCTGTGGGAAGCATCCAGTGCTAGTCACAGTCTACCCCCAAAAGTAGCACTGTCATGAAAGCTGGCCTTTGAAGGAAGCCTCTTACTGTTATTGGTGCTACCGCCATTGAAGGGTCCAGCCGAGTTGCTGCTGTCCTTTTCCTTGTCTTGGTTCTCAAAGTCCATGTTCAGGGACCTGCAGAAAATAAGCACAGGCAAAATATCTGCTTTACATTTGGAAGGGCCAGAACTTTGCTGTCTTTAAATGGAATATCAGTGCAATCAAAACATGCTTTTTATAATTTGTACCCAAATTTTGGTAGAATTTTCTAAGCATCTTACACAAATAGTAGATGTATTAACAAAAATCAATTATGCAGAAAATTATGAAATTTTAGCAATGTAAATGCCAGCAATCACAGAATCAAAACTTAGCAACACGATTCATTAAAACAACCTTATTATGCACAAGAGTCAATTTTGCTTTTATTGAAGTTTTGCATTCTTCCAAAGGCATTTTTTCTAGTTTTGCTGTATAGAAAGAGAAGCAAAACAATAAAATATTATTACAATATCAATTATAATAGCTTATAAAATCAATATGAAGCCAATTTCAATTTTCAGATTTAGTTCGGATCAGCTGTACATTCCTAGGGAGATCATTCTGCTGCTGAGCAACATTAATAAAAAATATGCTTCCTCTCAGGGCACTTGCAACACAAGCTCATCTTATCTGTGCTTAAATATTTGGCCCTTATATGCACATAGTTCAATTTTACTACTAAACTGGAGTTTACAATTACGATTTAGTATCAAATCAAATTGGACATCCATTGAATGTGATCTTCTCTAATGACTCACGAAGGGAAAAGACACTGACCAAGTTGTTGCCTTATAAAAGTCTCTGAAGTTGTTCACAGGCTTGACTTTCAAGCAGCTCTCCGAGCCCTATTCTTCTTCAGCCCCGTGCAAAGAATAGTGGTAAGAGTTCCTTTCCCTGGTCAGTATCTGTTCCACTGCAACAGTTTCCAGTACAGGGAGTCTATCTATTACAGGGAGACCTTAACTTACAACTATTCATTTAGTGACTTAGAAATGCTACAACAGCACCAAAAGTGACTTACAATTGGTTCACGCACTTATGACCATCACCGCTTCCCATGACAACATGATGAGAATTTGGGCACTTGGCAGTGAGCATGTATTTATGACTGCTGCAGTGTTCTGGGGCCATGTGATCACCATTTGTGACCTTCCCAACCAGCTGGGGACAAGCAAAGTCAATGAGGGAAGCCAGATTAGTTTACTGACTGTGGGGAAATTGCCAGCTAGGCTGGAAGGAGAGAGTCAAGCATGGGCTTAGCTTAGAGTCCTTACGCAGCTACAAAAGGCTTGCGCTCCCCCAAGATTAGCCACCCAAAATCACCTCAAACTGCAAGATGGGCAACATATAAATCAGTGGTCACCAACCGGTGGGCCGCAGCTCACTGGTGGTCCGTGAGGAAATTTTGGTGGGCCGCAGCATGCTGAAGACCAAATGGCTGGCAGGGAGGTGGAGCAATCCTGCAGTCTTCCCTAGCAAACCCATGTCATGGCTGCTGCCTCCTGCCTCAGCCCATCGAGGAGGCCGAGCAGCAGCGGGAAGAGCGCGGATTTCCTGAGCTGCAGGAAGCGGCTGACAGCGATGCCCTCAGGTGAAGATGTTGCGAGGGGGAGGCTCGACCCCCTCTTCCTCCTCGATACGTGAGGCAGGAGGTAACACCAGTTCTGAGGTTCCTTTCCCGCCATCCCCTCGCAGGCCAGTGTACACCTGGGAGGGATTCCAATGCCGTGATCTCCCATGCATATGAGTCCATCCGCTGCCTGTATCAACCCTGTTGCCACACCTCCCCACCAGCCATCTGGTCTTCAGCATGTGGCTCATTGGCCTCCAGACATCAGAAAGAGGGAGAAAAGCAGAAAGAAAGAGGGAGAGAGAAAGAGGGAGAAAGGGAGAAAGAGAGGGAGGGAGGGAGAGAGATAGAAAGAGAAAGAGGGAGAAAGGGAGAGGGAGAGGGAGGGAAAGAGGGAGAAAGGGAGAAAGAGGGGGGAGAGAGAGATGAGAGAGAGAAAGGGAGAAAAGGAGAGGGAGGAAAAGAGAGAGGGAGAGAGAGAAAGGGTGAGGGAGGGAGGGAGGGAGGGAGGGAGGGAGGGAGGGAGGGAGGGAGAGAGAGAGGAAGAAAGACAGGGAAAGAGAGAGAGAAAGAGAGGGGGGAAGAGAGAAAGAGAAAGGGAGAAAGAGAGGGGAAGGGAGGGAAAGAGAAAGAGGGAGAAAGGGATAAGAGAGGGGGAGGGGGAGAGAGATGAGAGAGAGACGGATAAGGGAGAGTGGGGAGGGAAAGAGAGAGAGAAAGAGGGAGAAAGGGCGAAAAAGAGGGGGAAGAGATAGAAAGAGAAAGTGGGAGAAAAGGAGAGGGAGAGGGAGGGAAAGAGGGAGAAAGGGAGAGAGGGGGAGGGGGAAAGATGAGAGAAAGAGGGAGAAAAGGAGAGGGAGGGAAAGAGAGGGAGAGAAAGAGAGAAAGGGTGAGGGAGGGAGGGAGAGAGAGAAAGAGAGGAAGAAAGAGAGAAAGATGGGGGAAAGAGAGAGAGAAAGAGAAAGAGAGGGGGAAGAGAGAAAGAGAAAGGGATAAGAGAGGGCGAGGGAGAGAGATGAGAGAGATAAAGAGAAAGAGGGAGAAAGGGAGAGGGGGGAGGGAAAGAGAGAGAGAAAGAGGGAGAAAGGGAGAGAGAGAGGGAGAGGGAGGGAGAGAAAGAGAGAGAAAGAGGGAGAAAGGGGACGGAAAGAGAGAGGGAGATGAGAGAGAAAGAAGGATGAGAGATCCTGGTGTTTTGTTTTCTGTGGGAAATGGGTCCAAAGTTGCAGAAACAGGCAGTCAAGCTAAGTGCCTGAAGGACCCCATTCTTTCAGTGGGAGTCCAGGCACTTCAGTGAGCAGTATGCTGGGTTTATATCAGTGGTCCCAAAATTATGAGTTTGGTGGTCCCTGTGGTCCAAAAGGATGGCGACCCCTGCTCTAATGTATGCACTGTGAGCAGAACTGCTAAGTTTATAGACAAGGCCTTTCAGCTAAGAATTCGTTGTAATGAACAGACCAGAATATATACTGTTTTTTTAGGATTTAATATTTTACTCGAACACTTCCTGGGGTCCTCTGTAAGGGAGATGGGCGGTTTCTAAATTTGATAAATAAAATAAAAATAAAATAGATTGGGGTATCATGTAAAAGTGATGTCACTTTTTAGAGTAAGATGGGCAGCATTTAAATTATATTAAATTAAATATTTGAATGTTGATTCTTTGTATTTAGCACATATTTTATTATTGTATTTGCTTTTACATATTTTATTTGGGAAACCTAATTTATATTTAATCTTTATTTTTTATTTTTTTAAACAGATCATAAAACTAATTAATAATAAATTATCTACCTACCTACCCACCTATCTTTCCTATAAGCTTCCTTCTCTTCAGTACAACAAGAATAGCAATTTTAGAACATTTCAATTTTTCCCCAAAGAATCTAATCTCTGTGAATTTAACAAAAACAATACTGAACAAGAGCAGCAACTGCACAATACTGTGCTATTTTTAGATTTCCCAGGCTTCTGTAATAGTTCTGGAGCTTTTGCTTATTTTTTTTAGAAATTCAAGGAATGTGTCGCTCTTTCCCTGAATTATCTGGCGTGTTTCAGATAAAAGAGCCAGATTGCAATTTTTATTGCAAGTTGGATTAAAATGAGCCATAAGAATAAATTGACAAATGCTTCAACTTTCACCTTTAAATAAGTCACTCTAAAAGCAATTACTTCTTCACAACCTTTATAAATATAAAGCATCTTGGCAACATTTCAACGAGGTCCCACTCGCCATCTTCAGGCTGGTGCTTTCAGCTTTGGGCTTGTGCGAGCAAAGCATGATCGGAGCTGCTGTCTCCCTATATATACTGGTGGGGAGGTTGGCTCTGTTGTCATTTCTTGATCAGTTGATGGAGTTGATGTTTGCAGATTGGCTGGCTTTTTCATGAGAACATGTGTGGCTGAGGTATTGGCTGTGTGTCTACCTGCCTCCTGTGTTGTAATGACCGGACAATGGGCTATGTGATGACCTTCTGAGTTCTATTGTTGTGGCATCCTTGATCTTGTGCTGTAATCTCCTGGGTTGTTGGCTGTGTTGCAACATCCTGAGGTTTTGTGGTGTAACCTCCTGAGTTCTGTGATGTGATATCCTGAGCAGATGGCTGTGATGTGACATTCCGGGTTTTGGTTTGGCTCTGAGTTTGAGGCCTGGATATGTGTTCATGGCATGTGTCCGTTTGCTTGGTATGGGGGTTGGGGTGTGTGGCACCTGGTGATGCAGCCATGATCTGATTTCTGGATGGTGGTTGTCTTTCGTCTATGGGATGGGTTTGGGTGAGGGAGAATGGTGGTGGTGTCATGTGTTGTTTTGGGTCCGGTGTTGGTTTATGTGGCTGGGACTCATTTGTTGATAAGGGCGAGTTTCCAGATGTCTGGTAGGTGGGAGGCATTGTCCTGTTTATTCATGTTTGGGGGTGTTTCTCTATTTTGATGGCTTCCCTGGTTATTCTCTTGTTGAAGAGTTCAGTATTGGAGATTAATTTGGTTCCCTCAAAATTAATTTCATGTCCTGTAGCTTTAAGGTGCTGGAAAAGGGAGGAAGTATCCAGGCCTCAAACTCGGAGCCAAATCAAAACCCAGAATGTCACATCACAGCCATCCGCTCAGGATATCACATCACAGAACTCAGGAGGTTACACCATAAAACCTCAGGATGTTGCAACACAGCCAACGATCCAGGAGATTACAGCACAAGACCCAGGATGTCAAAACAATAGAACTCAGAAGGTCATCAAACAGCCCATTACCCAGGTCGTTACAACACACGAGGCAGATAGACACAAAGCCAATACCTCAGACACACATGTTCTCACAAAAAAGCCAGCCAATCTGCAAATTTCAACTCCATCAACCGATCAAGAAATGATAACACAGCCAACCTCCCCACAAGTATATATAGGGAGACAGCAGCTCCAATCACGCTTTGCTCGCACAAGCACGAAGCTGAAAGCACCAGCCTGAAGATGGCGAGTGGGACCTCGTCGAAACGTTGCCAAGATGCTCTCAATCTTACATGGGAAAAGAGCCGAACACGCCAAGACCTGCATACCTGTACCTGTGAAAATCTACAAAAATACATACATACATACATACATACATACATACATACATACATACATACATACATACGGCATTCAGCTTTGTTCGGGTATTTTCCCACGTCATTATAGTTGTGCTTTTAAAGTTATAGCAACGTTTCGGCAGAATCTCATCTGCCATCATCAGGCTTCTGTATTGTGTTCGTCTGTGAGTCAGGCTTTCACAGCCGTTTCTGTTTTAAATTTGGGGCTAGCCTACTGCTGTGTTAGAATGATTTTTTCTTCACCCTGATTGGTTGGGAGTCTTGGTCTGTGTTTATTGGTCTTGGAGTTTGCTGTGTTCTGCTTGATTGGTGTTTCTAATATCTTCTGTCTGTTTTGTAGCTTTTTTGTCTCGATTGGCTGGCAACATTGTGTTTCCTGTATCGGAAGCTTTTAGTGCAGCTTGGCTTCGAGTAAAAGGACGGCTATCATTTATAGGAAGCTAGGTTTCATCTGGGTGCCTGGTTGGGGTGTGTTTGAGCTGGAGGTATCGGGGAGTCTGTTTGTGCCCAGGTGTTTGCTTAGCTTGTGGCATGGAGATTTTTTTGTTTGAGACTGCAGGCTTCCAAATGATTGACAGTCTGGTGGAATCATCTCTTCTATTCATGCTTTCACATCTTTTTTCAATCTCTATGGCTTCTCTGATAATTCTGTAGCTGGGGTTTTCTATAGTGGCTAGGGTTTTGGTGCCATTGAAGTTGATGCTATGACCTGTGGCTTTCATATGTTGGACTAGTGAGGAAGTGTGTTCCAGCTTATTTACTGCATTTTTGTGTTCATCTAGGCGGGTACTTATTCTTCTATTGGTCTGTCCAATGTATGTGACAGGGCATGATGCACAGGGGACTTCATATATGCCTTGGTTTTCCAGGTCCATTTTATCTTTGGGGTTTCTTAGGATGGCTGCTATTTTTCTGTCTGTTTTGAAGGCAGTCTTGATGTGATGCCTGTGTAGTATCTTACTGATTTTGTCTGTAGTACCTCTTATGTAGGGCAGGACAGCTGTTCCATAGGTCTGTTCATCTTCTAGGTCTCCATCATGTCTCAGTGTGTTTTTGTGGATCAAGCCAGTGATTTTGCTTTTGTGGAAGCCGTTGTCTGTCAGTATTTTAGTCAGGGTGCATAGTTCAGTCTTTATGTGTGTCTTGTCTGCCAGGCGTTTGGTTCTGGCAATTAGTGTTTTGGCCACAGAGTTTATCTGTGCTGGGTGGTGGTGGGATTGGGCATTGAGGTAGCGGTTGGTGTGTGTTTTCTTCTGGTATATGGTGTGTCCTAGTGTGCCATCTGTTTTTTTGTAGATTAGTACATCTAGGAATGGTAGTTGTTTATTTGTTTCCGTTTCCATGTTGAATTTGATTTTGGGGTGTGTGCTGTTTAGGTGTGTTAGGAAATTGTTTAGGTTTTCTTTTCCATGGGGCCAAATAACAAATGTGTCATCGATATATCTTAGCCATAGTTTGGGTTTGTGGGTGGCATTGGCTAGGGCTCTGGATTCGAATTCTTCCATGAATAAGTTTGCAATGATGGGTGACAGTGGTGATCCCATACAGGCTCCTTCAATTTGCTTGTATCTTTGTCCTTTGTATATGAAATATGTGTTGGTTAAGCAGTGTTCTGTTAGTTCCATGAGGTGTTTGGGTGGTTGGTATTTATTTTTGATGATTTCGAGAGTTTCTTTTATCGGGACTTGAGTGAATAGTGAAACCACGTCAAAACTTACAAGCAGATCTTCTTGTTCCACGTGTAGATCTTTGATAATTTCCAAGAGGTGGTATGAGTTTTGTACATGTGAAGCTGCTGCTTCAGCATGGGGCTGTAGCTGCTTTGGCTAGGTTTTGTAGTGGTGCTCCTCTGGAGCTGACTATGGGTCTGAGAGGTATGCCTTCTTTGTGTATTTTTGGGAGGCCGTATAGTTTGGGGCATCTGGAAGATTTTTCTCTTGGGATACACACACACACACATATTCCATGAAAGCTTCCAGGAACAATTATATGTTAAGTAACCTGTTCTTCAGTTCTGGCCTGCTTTGCAATTCTACATTTCAGGGAAATAGCATCAATATACAGTACATTCCTACTTGAAAGAATTTCCTCCTGGGCTCTAATATATACATGGTGAGCAGAACTGCTAAGTTTGTAGCCATGCTGGAGAGGAGGAGGAGTAGCAACAGACCAAAGCCAATGACCTTACCTGAAGCTGCCGTAAACAATGAGAAGAATAGAAATTAGGAACGTGGATACTTGACTGGAGTCCACAAGGGAGTAAGCCCTGAAAGGCAAGTGAGACACAGCATATTACAATAATGAACCACTACAATTTAAAATCTGATCATTCCAAAACTGGGCAAAAGTTTTATTGAAAATTCAGAATAAGCCTCAAAGCACCGGTCGCAATATCTAACTTGTCTATTTGCTCAGCTACTCAACATTCACCCGTTTGCCAGACACCATGACTCCAACCCCAGGCATCCCATGAGAACTAAACACACTATTGCTGGAACAGATGGGCTACAAGGATGTCCACGTTCCAGGAAAATTGATGGGGCTGCAAAGGTTACACCTTGAGAAGACCGGAGGAGTGCAAGGGATAGGGGAGTTGTCTCAAATACCTTAAAGGCTGCCATGGAGAAGAAAGTTACGATCTATTTGCTACCTTTCCAGACTCAGAGACAAAGAAGGAAGAGATTCATTAGGTGTTGGGGAAAAATTCTGCCATGGGAACAACTGATCCACAGTTGGACTCCCTCTTTTATTGTCTGTTGAAGAAGAGGCTCGACACTGCAGATGCTGTAATTTGAAATCCTACACCAAATACAAAGCAGAACACAATGCCCTAAATGGCCTTTTTCCAGCTACACCACTTCATGATTCAGAATATAAACTGGGTCATAATACAGAGGACTTATGCAATCGGCTTCAGGTTGGACTTCACATCCCAAGACCCATTTCTGCAGCACCTTCAATCATAAAAGGAAATAGTGCCGAAAAATTTAATTCTTCCTCGTGCCAGGTAATATTTTTATTTGGCTCTGCAATTTAATATCCCCATGGTGATTTACAATAACTCATTAATGCACAATGATCACTAGGAAAACGTATTCACAACAGAACGACAAGAACTGCAAGAACCACACCTTCAGTAGCTGGTCAGCCTACACAGTGGGACAAACTCAAAGGCTTGTCTGTCTACAGAAATACTCCAAGCTGGTGTTTCTCAAACTTGCAATTTTAAGAGGGGCTGGCAGGGGAATTCTGGGAGTTGAAGTCCGCCCCTCTTAAAGTTGACATGGTTGAGAAACACTGCTCCAAGCTGTTTTCAAGCTCTACATGCGATGACTATTGCTAGGCAGATCATAGATTTAAAAGCATTAAAAAGGTAACCAACTGTCAGTAGAAGCACCTTTGCATAGTGTAGAGCAGGTGGGATCAAAATTGCAGGTGGGGAAGGGGGTTTAAAAGCAAAAAGATGCTTTCAATTTACCCCCCAAATTTGATCCTCTTGTAGGCACTTGCATACTTCTGTTTCAATTCTATTAGACAGTAACATGAAATTCAATAGGAATTGGATTGGAAGAGCTCCAATGTTCCTTTGAACCCTATTATTCTATGTTCTAATTATTTAAGAACAGGTAGTCCTTGAGAAATGAGAGTAGCTAGGACCGAAATTTCCAATGCTACACATTACAGTCATAAAGTGTGACATCACATGACCATGCTACCATATTTCTCCAAAAACACAACTTATCCCAAAAACAAGCCGTAGCCCGATTTTCACACCTGTGCCTAATATAACCCCTATCCCAAAAATAAGCCCTAGTTAAGCCCCGCCCACCATCTGGTTGTACAAGGTGGGGTAAAAATCAAGCTAGGGTGGGGTTGTGGGAGGTGGAGCTACCCTACAAACCCTGCACCTATTTATCTTAGGTCCACTGCAGCCAGGCCTCCCACGCTCCGACACCTGTTGCGACGCTGCCTGACTTCTTCTGTGGCTGCTTGTGATCAGACGCCATGTGGTGCATTGCGCCAGCGCTGCTGCTCATGGCATGGTGCTATGTGGTGCACTGTGCCAGTGCCGCGCATAGCTTGTGGCACCAGTGGCGCCACTCGCTGCAGGACACTGCAAGGCACATCACGTAGTTGCTGCCATTCATGCAGGACAGACAGGACGTTGGTACTTACCTGACACACCCATTCTCTTTGAGCTGTGAAGAGCATCCAGTAGTGGGAGGTGCTTCAGTCTCTGCATGTCCAGGCTGGGCTTAATTTGTGGAACACTCCTCCTCCTCCACGGGACTCCTCCCCAGTGTTCCCCAGTTTTGGCGAAGACGAGAGAAATAAACGCCCTCGTCCTCAATGCCCTAACAATTCGTTGGCCGAAACAAGACCCCTCCAGAAGGAAAAAGGGTGGGGCTGAATGCTCTTCACAGCTCAAAGAGAAGGGGCATGTCAGGTAAGTACCAACGCCCCTTCTCCCATGAGCTGTTCAGAGCATCCAGTAGTGGGACATACCAAAGCTTGGCCTGTCCTACTGGAGGGACTCCGTCTGGCCTGGAAACCCCTCCTGGTCCCTGTGGACCTGTTGCAGAACTCTTCTGCCAAAGGAGGCCTCAGCGGATGCAAGCACATCTATTTTATAATGCCTAATGAATGGCGATGGAGAGGCCCAGGTTGCGGCTCGACAAATTTCAGTTATTGGTGCCTGTGTGGCCCACGCTGCCGATGTTGCGGTGCTCCTTGTTGAATGAGCTGTTATGCCCCTGGGCACCTGCAGGGATTGAGTCTGATACGTTTTCGCTATCGCAGCCTGTAGCCAACGGCCTATTGTAGAAGGTGAGACCTTGCATCCCTGAGTGTTGGGCTGAAAAGACACAAATAAGGCTTCCGTTTTTCTGAAAGCCGCTGTTCGGTTGATATATATTTGCAATGCTCGCCTCACATCAAGCCTATGCCATTGTAGTTCCAACCCTTCGGATGGTCTGGGACAAAAATTAGGAAGTATCAGCTCTTGTGCCCTATGAAAAACCAAGTTAATTTTGGGTATAAATGTAGGATCAGGACGAAGGACCACCTGGTCAGAATGGAAAACACAAAGATCTTGTTTGATAGACAAAGCTGCAATCTCCAAAATAGGACGTGCAGAAGTGATCGCTACAAGGAAAACTACTTTATACGTCAGGAATTGGAGACTTGACGATTGCAAGGGTTCAAAAGGGCCCTTGGTGAGTGCGACGAGGACCTTGTTAAGGTCCCAGGTGGGATAATGGTGTACCGCTGGAGGGTGTAAATTTGTGGCTCCTCGAAGGAAACTCCGTATGCGTGGATGATGGGAAAGAGATAGTAGACCATCACAAGTGAGAACTGACGCCAAGGCTGCCACCTGTCTTTTCAACGTATTAGGTGATAATCCCTTGCCAAATCCCTCTTGCAAGAACTCTGGATTTGAGCCACAGATGGAGAGATGGGATCAATTCGAGACTTGGTACACCATTTGCAGAAACTGGACCATGTGGCATTGTAAATGCGAGTTGTTGAGGGGCGTCTGGCGGCTTGGATGGTGGTGATAACTCTGTTGGAAAACTTTTCGCTCTTCAGACGACTCCGCTCAACCTCCAGACAGTCAGGGGCAACCATTGAGGGTCCAGATGTTGGCGGGTT
Source organism: Notechis scutatus (assembly GCF_900518725.1). Next base: position 51,084 of record NW_020717007.1, on the reverse strand, counting down.
AGCAAGACCCTGTCTGGCGGCATTCTCCATGGTGTTGATATGGATAGACTGCGGAGGTCTGTAAACCACGGCCGTCTGGGCCAGTAAGGAGCTACTAGAAGCAGCTCCGCCCTCTCGTCTAGCAGTTTCTGGATGACCTTGGGAAGCAGTGGAAATGGCGGGAATGCATACAGAAGTCCCGGGGGCCAACAACAGCAGAGTGAATTGAATTTCTTCGCTCCTTGCGAGGGGTACCTGGAAAAAAATCTCGGGAGCTGAGCGTTGAGGGGGGAAGCAAACAGGTCCACCACCGGCTGTCCAAATGTCCTGACCGCCTCTTGAAACAGGGTCGGATGGAGGCGCCACTCCGATTGATCGATCGTGGCCCTGCTTAGCCAGTCTGCCTGTGTATTCGACAGGCCCGAAATGTGCTCTGCTCTGATGGAAAGTAGGTTGCTCTCCGCCCAACGACACAAGCGCTCCGCTTCTCGCGTGAGATATTTCAACTGTGTGCCCCCGTTTGTTTATGTGAGCTTTGGCTGTTACATTGTCGGTCAATATTAGTATATGCTGATTGCGTACCTGTGGAAGGAAACTGCGGAAATCCAGGTGTACTGCTCGAAGCTCCAGCCAGTTTATGCTGCACAACTGTTCTATGGTGGAACAGCGGCCTTGGGTTGTGAGCGATTGAAAGTGCGCTCCCCATCCAAACAGGCTGGCATCAGTGGTGATGGTAAGTCTGTGTGGCTCTTTGAAGAGGCAGCCTCTGTTGATGACTGGTCTGGTCCACCAGAGGAGAGATATGAGGACCTTTGATGGTACCCTGACCTTGTATTTGGAGTTGCTTCGGCCGGAGCGCTGGTACGGGAGCAGAAACCACTGGAGGGATCAAGTGTGGAGCCGGGCCCAAGGGATGATAGATATACATGAGATCATCTTGCCTAACAATTTTGATAGTTCCGTTAGGGACACCCTCTTAAGACCCCTGATCTCCTTAACTAATTGCTGAATGCTATTTAGTCTATCTGCTGACAGGTAAACTTTGCCTTCCACCGTATCTATGACTGCCCCCAGATGGGTTAACCGAGTCGATGGTGTTAAATGACTCTTTTTCCAATTTATCGAGAACCCGTGTTGTAGGGATTGTAATGTGTTCTGAGTATCTTTGACTGCTTGATGAGCGGAAGATGACAAAATCAAGATGTCATCAAGGTAACACTGGAGTCGTACGGGGATATCACGGAGATGAGCAGCTAGCGCTGCGAGAACCTTCGTGAAGGTCCTGGGGGCAGAAGCTAGTCCGAAAGGAAGGGCCACATATTCGAAATGGTGGTTATTATAACAGAATCTCAGAAATTTATAGTGGGAAGGCCGAATAGCAATATGTAGGTACACCTCCGTCAGGTCTATGGACGTGAGGACGTCACCCTTTCTGATGCCAAGTAAGATAGATTGCAGGGTGTGCATTTTAAACTTGCGATATACTAAGAAACGGTTGAGACGTTTCAGATCCAGTATTGCTCTCCACCCCCCCCACCCCCCCGAACTTTTGGGAACAACAAAAACATGTGAATAGAAACCTCGCCCTCGTTGAGTAGTGGCTACTGGCTGGATGGCTCGTATGTCCAGTAGATGTTGGATAGCTGTTTCCATGAGATTACGTTTAACTGGGTCTCTGGAGAGAGGGCATGACATGAAAAAATCTGGGGGAGTGGATTGAAACTCCAGCGCAAGGCCAAATCTAATCGTGTCTCTGACCCAGGAATCAGACGTTGAGGAGTCCCATTGGTCCGCGAATAATTTAAGGCGTCCGCCAATGGGGGTCAGGTCCAGGGAGTTATCTTGGATGCCGAAAGGACCTGTTTCCTGCTCCCCGAAAGGATCTCTTGGATTGACCACCCCTTCTGCTCCTATCCCCGAAGTCGGACCTGTCTGGCTGCTGCCCTGGTCTGAATGATGGGGGTCTCTGGTATCTGGGTGAAAAGGATCCCTGGTAAAAGGGCCGAAAGGATCCCCTCCAAAAGGACTGAGGGTTTCTAGAATCTGACTTTCGAAAAAGGGAAGGTAGAATTTTCTTTTTGTATTGGGTTTCAATTAGTAGCGGATCAAGGGAAGGGCCAAACAGTCTGTCTCCCACAATTGGGAATGAAGCCAGCTTGCACTTGTGCTTAAAATCCGCTTGCCAATGTTTTAACCATAGTAAGCGTCGCGCTGTGACATGTGAAGTAATGGCCCTGGCTGAAAACTTGACCGCATGATAAGTTGCGTCAGCTGAGAATTCAGCAGCTGCTATAAGTTTTGCAATATCTTGGTGCGCTCTAAGGTTGGAATTAGGGACATGTTCCCGTAAGAGGCGGAGCCATCTGAGAGAAGAATGGGTGAAGAAGGAGGCGGCCGTGGCTGCTCTGATGGCCCATGCGTCAGACTGATGGGCTCTGCGTAGGGCTAGCTTGGCCCGTTTTTCCTCCGGCTTTAATGCCTCCAGCACATCACTGGGAATGGAGATGGACGCTAATCCCACTATAGGTTCATCTACCTCGGGAGTATTCAATAATTTTGAGAAATCAGGGGCTAAATTGAAATGTTTCCTGTCATATCCAGTGGGGGCTGGGTACACCGCTGCAGAGGCCCACTGTTTCTGTACCAGGTCCGAAAACATGGGAGGAACTGGGATCACCTCTGCTTCAGCTACTGGTTGGTTGAAAATTAGATCTTCTGGTCCCTCTTCCGAAGGAGTTGGACTGGTAGAAGGGGTCGACTTGTTTAGGCGTGCAATATTTTTTGCCTTATACAAGAGAGATCTGAAAAGTTGTGGGCAGAATAAGCCTGTAAAAACAGGTTGGTCAGGAACAAGGCCCTCATCCTCAGACATTCCCCTTTCTAAGGGGTCTGCTTCTGACAGGGGCTCGCTGTCATGTAATGATCCTGATTCAATCTCTTCCATTTGATCAATTTGATCCACTTCCTCCTCCTCCTCCTCCTCCTCCTCCTCCTCCTCAGTCGGCCCTTGGAGGGGGACCTCCCCTTGTAAATGTACCTGGGTATAGTGCTGCTCTGACCTGGTCAACGACCTCAGCGATTGGGAATCATAATCGGCGATCACAGGATTCACCATTATCCCTGGTCATAACTGCGTGTTGAAGACCTGCTGCGATTCCCTGGCAGATTGCCAGCTCCATCCAGGCCTTCTTCCTCTCTGGAACTTCCTCTGGAAGAATGTCGTCCTGACGAAGACCGGCAGCCGTCGGAGTGAATGTAGCTTCGGGAGCCCTTCGCGTGGTCGGTGTCCCAGATACTTGGGCCTGTTGGCCTTGGGGAGCCAAGCTGCGCCTGGATGAGAAGGAGAGATCTAGGGGAGGAGGAGGGTGGGAAGAGGTAGACGGACCTGGACTGGAGGAGGGGAAGTCCTGTGAGACCTTGTGCACCTCCCGTGTGCACTTATCTATCTGTTTTTGTAAAACTTTATGGCGCCTGATGGCATCCCTTTCTGAAGTTTTAGAATTCACTTTAGCCTGCTTAGGTTTGTGCTGAGATTTGGCTTTGACCTTTAAGGATGAGGTCTGAGAGCTGCTACCATCTGCCATTTTCATTGAAGTTGGAATTACAGTATGCTTGTTATACAATGCAATACTGTGAAGGCGGTTGGCATGCCCAGGGGCCAGATCTGAGGACAGACCGGTTGCCCTGATGTTTTTATTGCCCCCTTTCCTCTTTTTTTTTAAATAATACCTATCTATAATGAGTCGTATCTCAGTAATAATATTTTATTGATATTAAAATATTATACCGAAGAGAAAATTATTATTATATATATATGGCAGTATGTATATCAATATTAATTAAGTGGTATGATGTTACGTGCTGAGAAACCAAACAGCCAAATTGAGAACGCCTAAAGGCCCAGATTGATAAGATAGAGGCCTTCAACAGCTTCCCTGCACAGGTGGACACAGGCCTAGGTGCTCGCTGTTGTGCCGCTGGATTGATTGGGCTGTGAGGGTTAAGCCAACAATTTAACTGTAACAATAGCCTCGAATGTAGAAAAAAAAACCAAGACGAGGGTATAATGGTCCCCAGTGTTCCTGAAGGGAACCTCTGCTCAGAACAGAGTTACCTCACACAGCACAAAATGGAATACAGGCGCGCGGCCACGAGGTCTTGTAAGAAAAGATGGCCTCCGGCCGTTAATCTTTTGGCACGCTCCCCAGCAGCAAACTCCCGCCGTGTGAAGGAATAGCCTCCGATGGCTTTTCCTATAAGGCTAAACGGCGGGGAAGGGTGGAAGGCACTAAGCATTTGAATCCTCCACCCCAAGTGGCGTTCAGAGGGGGAAGGAAAGCGATACGACTCTGTTGGGAGTAAAGAGCTCACGCCGCTGTTCGGGTAAAAGAAACTCTGCGGCAATCTGTCGGAATGGCAGGGGTAGAAAGATCGGTTGTGGGGAGGGGGCGCGGAGCAGCCCCGAAGTCTCCCGCCGCTTTGGGGCGCGAATTGGTGCTTCCCTGTAATGCGAGCGATCTCTGTAATGCGAGCCAACATCGAGAGATCGCAATGTGATTAAAAGGCTAAAGGATTCTAAAGACAAGCTGATTAACTTTCAAACCTGCTAGCAAGGAAAGAATTTTTCCTGTTTCAGCCAAGGAAGAATCACAAGCACTGCCTATCTCTCACGAGGCTGAGCCAAAACTGGGGAACGCTGGGGAGGAGTACCGTGGAGGAGGAGGAGCGTTCCACAAATTAAGCCCAGCCTAGACATGCAGAGACACTGGAGGCTTTCAAGAAAAGACTGGAGAGAGCTGCTTCTGCTGCTGGACACCACCAGCCCCCATGCGCTCTCCGCCTCCTGTGGGAGGAGCACCTCCTAGGGGAGCGCCCGGCTGGACGGGGCCAGGGCAGTGGGGGGCTGCTCCTTGCTGTTTCCAGGGCAGCCCTGTGGGCCAGATCTAACCACACTGTGTGCTGGATCCGGCCTGCGGGCCTTGAGTTTGATACCCCTGAGCTAAACAAATAATAAATAAATGAAGACCATAGCTAGAATTTAATATTGCACACTCCTTAACTGCCCATCTCTCCCTCAGCGAGGATGCATGCAATCTCTTTATGGCCTCTGTGACAAGAGGAACTCTTCCATCACCAGTAGATTCCACAACAACCCCAGATCCCCTTTGGTGCCTGGAGGCCCTATGCTGCTAATTTTGCCTTCTTCATTATGGGTTCTTTGGTGTGCGGCAAAGTTTTGTGTGTGCTGCTTTAACAATGATGGTGTGCTACATCATTTTCATTTTCCTAGAATGCTTTTTGGCATAGTAAAATGAGGGGATGGTAAGAACAGCTGGGAGAAACATGGGAGGACACATCTGCATGGATGTAAGCAACAGACAGAGGAATACTGGGAGTTCTCAAGTTAGGATAATTGATTCAGTGACCGCAAGAAGTTACAAGAGTGCCACGTGAAGGCACTTCTGACCCAGGCTCGAAATTAGGGCTGTTATAGCACCACTGCTGTCACGTGATCAAAATCAGGCCCACACACATGTAACAACCACAGCTTTCTAGACATTAGAGATGACTCAGGTGGTAATTTGTGTTTAGACATTTTCTCTTTCACTCTACCTGTGACAATGCTTGCTGACTAATACAGTGAATATTCATGAAAACAATAATAAAACATAATTGTTATAAAATTTATAAGCTACAATAATAATATGGAAAATATAACTTTTGACCCCTCTCTTCATGGAAGAGCCCAGGTTTTAGCTTCCACAGTATTTTTTTTTTAAATGATATGAGCTGTGATCCAGAATAAGATGAATTAGCTGTTGATGCCAGGCTTGTCCGTGTAGGGATTTATAAAAAGCACCCTAATGTATAAATACAATGCAAACTAATTTTTAAAAAGTACAAATGCATGCATCAGCAAAATCAACAGAGTCATAAAATTAGCAGCAAGGAAAGAAAAAGGGGGAAATGTGCTATACAGAGAAGTCCCAAATCTTTGATCAAATGCTTGCAAATCACCCTCTGTCC
>NW_020717007.1:10078-40078 GCF_900518725.1 Notechis scutatus | reverse complement strand
GGAGGGAACAGACGCCAAGAAGAGAACTTGGAAGCAGAGAAGCAAGGAGGGAATGTCCATATATGCACAATGGGAACAGTGCATTTCCCGTGAGGTTTTTTATGTGTCAGGAGAACTTGGCTGGTGGAACCACAACAGGAGGGCGAAGATGAGGTATGAGAAATGTACCAGTGTGGGCAGATGAGAGAGGCAACAGGAGTTGAGAAGGAGCATGTGTGCACACCTTAGATCAATGGAGGCTGAGAAGGAAACATAAACCAGGTCAATTAGTCCATAATCAGAAACGCACCATTTCTTGGAAAGGGCCAGTGGAAGAACCCAAGACTTGGCCCAAAACCGCAAGAGTCAGGAACAAGAAAACCTAAAGTACAAAGCCAGACCCCAAAGCTGCTTCCAGCGATGGGAGGCAGTCCTCTGCCCACTGAATGCACGCAGCTGAAGTTTCCTGTGCTGAGCAGCTGCCAATAATTAAGTGCTTGGCTTGCTTGCAGGGCCAGCAACTTGCTGCTTTATTCACAAGGTGATCAATTTGACAGGATACAGCATTCTTGGTCCAGAGGACTTCCCCACCGCTTGGCACTATGTTAGCCAAAGAGAGAAGGGTGCTGACCAGTGATGGTCCTGAACAGGCATTGGGGTTGGCAGGGGAAGGTTCAATCTATAGGCACAATGCCCAGCAGGACACCATGTGTGCTGGTCTGGCAGCCTGACACTGACCCCACTCAAGCCAATTCACTTTAGCATACTTTTTTTCAAATGCACAAATACGCCATAGATTTTATTTGTCATCTTCATACAGCTCTGAATAACTCGCTGAAAATCAAATGCCTGGTCTGCATTCCCTCAGCCTGGCACTGTCCTTCCCAGTGGTTTTCTGATTTTTACCTTTCCTAACTTTTCAATGAGAATTTTGCAAAAACTTCCACCATTTAATCCGGCTGTAGCTTTTGCATTCATCCCCCTGTCTGCCCTTTTGTATAAAGAAATAACACCAACATTCTTCCAAATATTATTTTCCCACAGATGCACATTGAACAAGCTGCCCAGCCACTCCATCAGTAAATAACTTTCCTCCAGACATACTATCTTCACCTGCAGTTGTATTTCAAACTGTATTTATATGGCATCTATGACCCCCTTATCATTATTTTTCTTGGGCGTTCACATGTACAGCATTTGTTTCAATTCTGTTCTTCCATATACCAGCATCCTTTTCAAATAAATCTCCCAGTATGCCCTCACTTCGGTTTCATCCCTAATAATTTCATCACTTTTATTTTTAATTCTACTCACTCTGCTGAAGGCTCCTTGTTTAGGCGTCTCCACCCAATTTCCAGATAATTTTTTTATCTCCATCAAAATCATTCTGCATTTTCTTTGCCCTTTAACCATTCTGTGCTTTCTTTGACTACACTTTGCAACTATTTTTTTTGCTTATGTTCTATTTTGTTCTCTATATTCTCTACAACTATTTTTCCTTACATTCACATATCGTGCACCATTCTCTAACATTATTTTTTAATCATCCATTGCCTCTTTCTCTTCATCATTCCGTTAAGTTTTTTTTTTCAAACTTGCCATTATCACAGTTCCCATCACAGCTGTGGCATTCTGTAAGATGGTGCTTTTTACTCTTTTTCTAAGCAGTTTTTTCTTTATTCCTTTTTTCTTATTGATTCCTATTCATTCTGTTGGGAGATTACATTGTAATAATTTTTCATATCAAATTCATTCTTTTTTCCCCCGAATTCCTTCTGCATTCACTTTTGTTTCTTTCACTTTGTTTTTCTATTTCCAAGTTCATTCATTATGGACATTACAAAATAGTTTTAGTCACATTCAGACACATTCCTTTTATCACAATTCACTCATCACTAATTGATCATAAGCAACCAAGAAATCATTCTGTAAATTTATATTAATTCTTTAATTGCCCGCACAGATAGTCACTCTCATGCTTGTCCTCACATAATGAATTTTAGAGAGATAGAGTAGTGTGAACTAGGTTACATACAGCATTCCTTGCTAATAATAAAGCCAGTCCAGTGCTTCTCCTTTTAGTACCTTTTGGCCAGTATTGCACTGGTGCAACTAAAGCAGAATTTCCCCCAAGGATATTCCTGCTGTTCTATGCGGTCTACCTTCAATGTCAGGGGGGAGGGTTGTGTGTGCACTGCATTACGGGTGTGCTCACTTTCGGCACACAACGACAAAAAGGTTAGCCATCACTGGACTAGATGATCTACAAGGTCCCTTCCAACTCTGTTAATCTGTTAATTTCACACAGAGGAGGGATTGTAAATTGGATTTCTGCACTGAAAGTTGAGTTCAGTGGCTCCTGTCAACACTCTTGTGTGGCAGATAATTTTATAAGTCACCTTCAATTAAAAGTGATTTAGTTATAAGTGCAATTGTTACAATATTATTGTATAACTTTTGGCAAAATTGGCTCACATCCATGAAATGCACTGCCAAAATTCAGAAGGAACCAAATCCAGGAGTCTGCTAAGAAAATTCTGTGGAAGAGATATGGAGTTAAATTTAATTAAATTTCTCATTAACATGTTTGTACTAGTTTTAACTTGGGAAAATGTCAGATATTTGGTTGCATAAAGAGAAAAATATTTTTTTTTCAGTTTGTGCCCATAGTCAACAAAATATTTATGCAAGCTTTCTCACTCACTTTACACAAATGAAATAAAACTGTTAAACCTGGGAAACAGAATATTTCTTTACAGAACAGTGAGGGCCCAATGCAACTGGGAGAATACTTTCAAAAGGGCTGCTCCTACAATTCTTATTTCTAGAAATAAGAATAATGAGAAACAAAGGATATATGTGCCCTAAATAAGGTTTCCCTGTTGTATACTGCTTATTATTAACACAATCTGATTGTATGACAAAAAATGGAGAACTGAGCTGCAGTAATCCAGATTTAAAGGGGAACGGGGGGGGGATTCAGTGTGTATATGTACGTATATGGTTGTATCTTCTGCAACTCCTTAGACATGCCACCCATCGTCCTGGACTTAATGGGATTTCAAGAAAAGGCACATCTGATTCAAGGCAGTGCAACTTGTGTGACATGGACCCTCACATACACTCCAAGTCAGCTTTTTTTTCTTTTCTTTTTTTGAACAACGATTGCTACACAGTCCTGGCAAAAGGCTCCCAATTCACAGGCAATATTTTTTTTTACTTGCGCTTTTCAAAGAGGGATCGCAGTCATGATGGGGGAAGGAATGTTGAAATTATGTATCCAAATAGTACATATGATGTAAATTGAAAATAAAATATGTATTTAAATAACAATAACAATGAAATTGGTACACTTAGTTACAACTTACTTACACATCCACTTACAACATTTCATTTAGTGACCGTTACATCACCACTGAAAAAAGTGACTTATGGCCATTTTTCACACTTACGGCCATTGCTGCATGGTCATGTGATCAAAATTCAGACACTTGGCAGCTGCCTCACATTTACGATGGTTGCAGTGTCCCGGGGCCATGTGATCACCTTTTGCAACCTTCTAACAGGCAAAATCAATGGGAAAAGCAGATTCACTTAGGAATTGTATTACTCACTTAACAACTGCAATGATTCACTTAACAATTGAGGCAAGAAAGGTCGCAAAATGGAGCAAAACTCACTTAACAAATGTTTTACTTACCAACATAAATTTTGGGCTCAATTGAGGTCGTAAGTCGAGGACTACTTGTGTTCAAAATTAAAATTAAATTAGCATGTCTTATTTATTACCTATTGGGAAAACGTTGTAAAAAGAGAAAGAATGAACAGTAAACTCTTTGGTGTTTTTTAGGCTCCTTTAGAAAGTCTAGCTTTCTAAACAAGAAACAAAATAAATTATACAACATGGAATTTTAAAATGAAAGAGCAACTCAAAGTCACACTGCAAAGGAATACCTATGTGCAGATGCAGAGTGAGTAATAATCTGAATGAGACCTCACCATTATTATTAATTATAATTTAGTCAACTACTAGTCAAGACATAATGTTGGGCTCCTTCCCGTCAACAGGTGTCGTCCCCCGTCCCCCCGCCCCCCAGTGGTTTATAATTGGTCATGAAGATGTGATATGCCTACTCAGCCTGCATGGCAACCAGATTCTTCAACCCCACTTGCTTTAAGATCCTCCTATTTTCTGACAGCAACGTGCAAATCATGTTCTACATATTTTCCAAGCTCACCTCCACTGTGCTTCTCCTGAAATAGGTCAAACAGATACGTAAGGGGAGCGTTCTACTGAACCTTCTTTTCATCACATGCCAGCTGAGAAAAGCCACTGGTTTTTTTTAAGCTTCGCATTTTTCTCACAACTGCAGGATCCTTTTTTTCTTTTTCAGATGAACTGAGTATTGGTCCATTGGTTGTGATAGGAATTGATCAACCAACTTGTAGCTTGAGACTGACAATCGGGCTGAGAGAGAGAGAGAGAGACTCACTCAAAACCACTGTGGGAAGCTCCCCCCGCTTTCCTGGAAGAATGAAATATTTTGAGGAATATTAAAAAGGCAGAATATTTCCCTAAAGGAGAAATGGAGAAACAAGTTTTTAGAAGCAGGAAGCAGCCCCCAAATCTTTCTTAATAGCCCACAGCAGATGACAACACAAGAGATAAAGAGTTTGTTGAAAGAGGAAGGCAAGTATCTGGACAGCTCTATTCACAAGCAAGGCAAATACTACAGGCAGAAATCCATTCAAGACAGGATATTTTGAAGCTCCCTGCAACGAAGTCTGAACAAAGTCCGAATGGTAGGATTAGAAGCAGCCCCTCACCCAAGATCCAACACAGGATGAAAGCCATTAAGCCATAATAGGAATTGCCCAATTTCAGAACACAAGGCCCTTCACTGCACCATCCCAGAGCAGTCCAAACGTCACCTGGGAGCTCAGATAAACAATAAGCCAGAGGTTGACCAGAGTAGCTCAGACAAGCACCTAGGATTAGCATTTCCTCTTTTGCCTATAGAGCCAGCTATGACCCCTACATAACCCCATAGGAATCTGACAGCCAATAGAAAGCATGTTCTTGCACAAGAACAGGAAGCTCAAATACAAAGCCAAATAATGTATAACCCCGCTCTCCTCAACTTCATTTTGTCAGCTGTACCAGAACTTTAAACGCTGGTGGTTCTGTTCACCATTAAACCATCTTTCCTATCAGCTTCCATGTTTCCAGTGTCTTTCTCCCAGCTTGGAATTGAACCAGATGGATATTTCTTCCAACACCACCCAGCTAGCTTTTGCACTTAAGGTGGAACTAGAACTCCCAGGTTCCTGTTCCAAATGTGTTTTTTCAAGAGGCAACCAGACTTTCTGTTTTTTTCTTTGAAGACGTTTCACTTCTCATCCAAGAAGCTTCTTCAGCTCTTCCAGCTTCCAGTCTCCTGGTTTCTAGCCTGGAGCCTTCATCACTAGATCACACCGGCTCTGTTAAGCAAAGCCACTGATTGCCTGGGCAGATTGCAAGCATGGGAAAAGCATGGCACAAGGCAATCTAATTATACACAAGCACAATCAATACACAAATACCACTAGGACAAAAGAACCCCTCACCAAGTAAACCACGGGTGCAGTTGTAAACAAAGCTTGTCTACCAAGTTAACTGCAAAACCATGGCAGGAGAAAGTGAGAACTGCAGATTCTGTGGCTCTGTTTCTGAATGTAAAGAGTCCCTTAACTCTGGGTGACTAGCGACTCCGACTGTCTTGTTTCTTGGCAACAGCAACAAAGTGGCTGCCACTGTCTTCTTCAGGGAATTTTTTCCACTTCCCAGTCAACTCTGTAGACCTGGCATTTGTTGGTGATCCCTAATTCAAGTACTCCTCAACTCGGATCCTGATTAGGTTTCCTGAGATCACGCAAGATCAGACCAGCCTCCACTAGCCCATCAAGCAGTGACCATCTAGGAAATGTGGGTCTTATTTTTTTTTTCAAATTCCCAAGGTCACTGTGTCCTGCAACTTAGTTCTGCATTATAAAGGGATCTCAAACAGGTCAGTCACCGTGCATAATGAAGCCATTTGCCACTTCAAGACAGTGATGGACACAAAACATGTTTCTCCTTTTTACCTATGAAAGATGCAGGGAGAAGAAGCAGATTCAGAAAGTGATATCCCAAGCAAGGCATATAGAAAGAACAATGCTCACATAGTTATAGTTTCCAAGCAACAATTCCAGACTGCTCGAAAGTGCACCAGACATGGAACCACGAGGGGACCGTCAGTCTTTCTGTCCGCCTATTATATTGCTCTGTAAGACATCTCAAGAGAAGGAACAGGTGTCCAGACAGGTTCAGGATCCCACAATTTCACTTCTCGGGAAAAGAAGAAAAAGCTTGAACCTAATTGGCAGCCTTCCAGCTCTACAGAAGGGTCAGGAGAGGCAGGTACTGTTTTGTTGTAACTTCAAACACACGTCTGTGATAACAACTTACTGCCCTTTGTTCTAATTATTATAATGCCTTAGAAAACATCCCCCAGGATCTGATCTGCCTTTATTTTTTACCTTTACACTGTTATAAAGCAGCCCTTCTGTGAGGCTCACCCAGTTGAGTGTACATCCTGGGAAGTTCTTCTGGCAGGACCCTCGGTAAAAGGAAGGGATTGTGCAGTTAGAAAATCAAATCTAGAAACCTATAATTTACACCTGTTATTTCTGGACCTAGTTCTTCCAGTCACAGAAAATACTTCCTGATTGGACTTTCCAGGAAGCAATGGCGCACTGAAGACAGCTCCATTTTCAGTGCAGCCAATGTCATGCCCCTGGTGGAGACGGACTCTGAGGGAGAGGAGGAACAGCGGACAGGGTAGTCGGAGTGTGGCTCCAGAGGTGGTGGAGGAGGCTGGGGAAGGGCAGAGGCCGGCTGAGCAGTCACAGGAGGATCCAGGGCCATCCCCTATCCATCCTAGGTCACGCAGGGAGGAGAGGATCAGAGAAAAGCGAGGTCTACTCAAGAGGAGATTACCGTGATCCTCCTCGTGGCTTGCAGGTGGGAGCTATGTATATAAGTTTCCAACTGCGCAGTTAGAATTGCTGGAGTCAATTAGTGTTCCCCTTGAAAGAGGCTTATCTTTGCTGGCGTTCTTCCCATGGACTTTTCTTGGCTATTTTCCTGAAGTTTATAATTAGTTATCTCGGCTTGCTTCAGAACTCTCATCAATGTGGTTTGTTTTGGTTTTCTGTTTGCCTCCTTATTTACTTTTGTGACTGTAAACTGTGCCTAATAAAACAGTGAAGTTAAGTTGAAGGCTTTACCGGACTTTAATATACGTTTTGGGATTTGGGTTATTTTGAGAGACTACGGGTCATCACAGCCAATGACCACAGCAGAACTAGGACCAGGCAAATGGATTGGCCCCCTGAAATTCCTCTCTGGGCAAAGAGAACCATGGGATCACCCACAAGCACTCCATACAGAGGCCCTCTGTGAGGAGACTATAAAACAGCTGTCTTCAGTGGGTTTTAGAGAGTTGGAAGCCAAGGAAAAAGTCCGCTTTGTCCAATTGGTGATTCAGAGACTTCAAAGGGATACTGAATCCCCCCATTTCCTTTCTTAATCACTTCAGGAAATTGCTAATTGATTTTTGATTTTGATTGTTAATTGATTTTTGGATATTAAGAACCTTCAGAAGGACAGGTTCCATCACACCAGATGTCAGACCAAACCCAAAGATGACACAGTGAAATCCAATCAAGCGCAGTTCTTTCTTTACTTATACCTAATAGGCAGAATCTCACCAGACTACAGCGATCACATTCTAATCTAACAGATTTCCTCTGGGAGATTTACCCTTCTTTCTTCCCTATCCAGTTCAGGAGGGCACAATCCCCTACTTTGGGTCTCTGGAATGGGTTGCCCCCTCCCTAGGAAACCAGGGTGGGATTGCTGAGATTCTTCCCCCTCCCCAAACTCCTTCTCCAGCTGTACATTCCATCACTGAGTGGCTTTCCATTAATCCTCAGCAAAAGTAGTTTTATATAACTTCAAAAACTTAAAATTATATTCTGAAATAAACAGAAAATTGATGATTAGAACATTGATTTTAGAGTAAAAGGCAGATGGCTTAGAAATAAGATTTTGAAATTGGTTATAAGAATCCTTCCTGTGGGTTGTTTAAAATTCCATTAAAATATATGGAGATTTTGAACTTAAGTATAAGAAATCTTCCTGTGGGAAAATTTTATGGATTAGAGAAAAACACGATAAGAGGAAACTTTGAAGGCTGGACACTAGAGGCAAGCATAAAGAACTGAAGATTATAATTAAAGAAGGCCCTACTAATACAGAATAGAGAAAAGTATTTTAACTTCAGAAAAACTCAGGGATATTTGGAAACAACACACTAATAAACTTCTCTTAAAATTTTGTGATACCATAAAAATGAGCTTAAAAGAGTAGATAAAAGATACAACTGAGAATTAATCTTCTTGGGATTTAGATTAAAAATGGCATGTTACAAGAGTGATATGGAAAATGGTTTACTTTCACCGGATTTATAAATAAAACCAATTGAGGGTTTTTTTAGTTATTAAGGAATGCAGAAGCCGCCATCCTGGTTTCCCATTTCTCCATTTATGATGCATTTTAGTGCTCCCAGTGCTTGGCTGCATATTTAGTTCTGGGTCCCTGCTACTCAGCCTCTTTGTTTGTAGTTTAAATCTCTCCTGACGAGACCGATAAGATTCTGCCAAATGCTTTCTTTCCTGTTTTTACAAGATGTATCTCACCTCTTCCAAGGAAATAAACCACTGTCATAGACTTTAAGTCCTTCTCAATGACCCTATTTGCATAGCCATTTGCTGATTTCTGTTTTCTTCTTAAAAGGCCTGATTTTGGGGGAGGGGGACCATCCTCTCTGTGCCTTCACATTCCTATACCTGTTAGTCTCCAGAAATTATTTTAAGATCTCTTCTGGATCTATCATTTATGCCAAATGGATTAAGAGGAAAGGATAACAGTAAATTTGAATAATATTGCTAATACCAGCATCCACATCCTGAATATGGTATGTACCAATTGTTGGAAGAAATATCCATCTGGTTCAGTTTTAAGCTGGGAGAAAGGCACTGGAGACAAAATGGAAACTGGAAGGTGATTGGAAAGATGGTTTAATGATGAAGAGAACCACCAAGCACATGGTTCTGGGCAGCTGGCCACATGGAGTTGAGAGTAGGGGAGGTGTTTATACCTTCTCTGGGCTTTTCACTTCAGTTTCCTGTTCCTGTGCAAGGACATATACAAGTGAAACTCGAAATATTAGAATATCATGCAAAAGTTCATTTATTTCAGTAATGCAACTTAAAAGGTGAACCTAATATATGAGATAGACTTATTACGTGCAAAACAAGATAGTTCAAGCCGTGATGTGTCATAATTGAGATGATGATGGCTTACAGCTCATGAAAACCCCAAATCCACAATCTCAGAAAATTAGAATATTGTGAAAAGGTTCAATATTCTAGGCTCAAAGTGTTCCACTCTAATCAGCCATAACACCTGCAAAGGGTTCCTGAGCCTTTAGATGGTGTCTCTGTCAGGTTCAGTAGGAATCACAATCATGGGAAAGACAGCTGACCTGACAGTTGTGCAGAAAACCATCACTGACACCCTTCATAAGGAAGGAAAGCCTCAAAAGGTAATTGCAAAAGAAGTTGGATGTTCCCAAAGTGCTGTATCAAAGCACATTAATGGAAAGTTATGTGGAAGGGAAAAGTGTGGAAGAAAAAGGTGCACAAGCAGCAGGGATGACTGCAGCCTGGAGAGGATTGTCAGTAAAAGGCCATTCAAAAGTGTTGGGGACTTTCACAAGGAGTGGACTGAGGCTGGAGTCAGTGCATCAAGAGCCACCACACCCAGGTGGATCCTGGACATGGGCTTCAAATGTCGTATTCCTCTTGTCAAGCCGCTCCTGAACAACAAACGCCAGAAGCGTCTTACCTGGGCTAAAGAAAAACAGAAGTGGTCTGTTGCTCGGTGGTCCAAAGTCCTCTTTTCTGATGAGAGCAACTTTTGCATCTCATTTGGAAACCAAGGACCCAGAGTCTGGAGGAAGAATGAAGAGGCACACACTGCAAGATGCTTGAAGTCCAGTGTGAAGTTTCCACAGTCTGTGTTGATTTGGGGAGCCATGTCATCTGCTGGTGTTGGTCCACTGTTCTTCATTAAGTCCAGGGTCAACGCAGCCGTCTACCAGGAGATTTTGGAGCACTTCATGCTTCCTTCCGCAGACGAGCTTTATGGGGATGCTGACTTCATTTTCCAGCAGGACTTGGCACCTGCCCACACTGCCAAAAGCACCAAAACCTGGTTCAATGACCGTGGGATTCCTGTGCTTGATTGGCCAGCAAACTCGCCTGACCTGAACCCCATAGAGAATCTATGGGGCATTGCCAAGAGAAAGATAAGAGACATGAGACCGAACAATGCAGAAGAACTGAAGGCCGCTATTGAAGCATCCTGGTCTTCCATAACACTCAACAGTGCCACAGGCTGATAGCTTCCGTGCCATGCCGCACTGAGGCAGTAATTGCTGCAATAGGGGCCCAAACCAAGTACTGAGTACATATGCATGCTTGTACTTTTCAGTGGTCCAATATTGTTCTATGTACAATCCTTGTTTTATTGATTGCATGTAATATTCTAATTTTCTGAGATTATGGATTTGGAGTTTTCATGAGCTATAAGCCATCATCATCACAATTATGACAAATCATAGTTTGAACTATCTTGCTTTGCATGTAATGAGTCTATCTCATATATTAGTTTCACCTTTTAAGTTGCATTACTGAAATAAATGAACTTTTGCACGATATTCTAATTTTTCGAGTTTCACCTGTATTCTTTTTTTTTAAAGGTTTAAAATAAAGTTTATTTAAATTTCATATATTTAAAACATTTAAAAAGAAACAAACATATAAACAAATATATATACATATATACATTTTGCAGCAGGTATTGAGCATTAGTTACATTTTTCTTTTCTTTTTTTCTTTTACCCCATAACATTGACCTGATCTACCTTGTTACAATACTTTCCTCGTTCTTTTAATGTTTTAATTTCACAGAATACTTTATAAACGCACGTCCTTCATAATTTCATAACTTATTCAGTTATCAAATGTTACTTTTTCTTTAACCATTCATACCAACAGTTCCAAACTTTGTAGTATTCACTATCTTTGTTGTTTTTTAGTAATTTGGTTAGGCTGTCCATCTCTGCACACTCATGAATTTTTTTAATGACCATCTCCTCTGAAGGGACAAGTTTCCAATTTTGAGCATAACTTATTCTGGCTGCCGTTATAATGTGCAAGATTAAATATTGATATTTTTTTCTATTTTTGAGTCTATCATACCCAACAAAAAGGTTTCGGGTTCAAGTTTTACTTCTTATTTAGATATATTTAGAATCCAATTTTTGATATTTTTCCAAAACTTCTGAACATATGGACATGTCCACCACATATTGAAGTATGTTCCCTGGGCGCAGTTACACTTCCAGCAGTTTGGGGAGAAATTCGGGAACATCTTAGCCAGTCTCGCGGGTGGCAAGTGCCAACGATACACCATTTTATAGAGATTCTCTTTGTACGAGGCTGAAATAGTTAGTTTGTAGTTTATTTCCCAAATATGTTCCCACTTGTCTAATTCAATACTGTGGCCCACATTTTTTGCCCAAATTGTCATACACTCGACTGTTTCTTCTTTTAATTTATAATCCAATAGATATTTATATATTTTACTAATCAGCTTCCTTTCCTCTCCATGCCAAATTTTATTTAATTCTTGGTAGGTCATGTTAAAACCAAATTGTTCTTTATCTTTTTTGTAATGCGATTGTATCTGCGCATAGGGCCACCATGTTATCTCTTTTCCTTGAATTTGTATTTGATTCCTATCGTTTAACTCTCCAGTTTGATGTAATAGATCTTTATATCTTACAATATTATCAAAATCTAAAACATTTGGATGTGTAACTGCCTCCACTGTAGATAACCACAGTGGGACCTTTCAGTAATGTACTTTTTTTTATCTTTTCCCAAATATTTAGTAACACATTCCTTATATAATGCCTTTGAAAGTACAAGTGGTGTTTACTCTTTCCATCCCACATAAATGTGTGCCATCCAACTTGGAGATCAAAGCCCTCTAATGTTAAGATCCTTTTATTTATCAAATTAACCCAGACTTTAAGCCAGGTTGCTATTGCAGCATAGTATGTTTCGAAATCTGGAAGACCAAAGCCTCCTTTCTTTCTATCATCCTGTAATTTATATTTTATTCTGGGTTTTTTCCCTTGCCATATAAATTTGGATATATGTTTATTTAATTCTTCAAAAAAGCTTTTTTCCGACTTGATTGGCACCATCTGAAATAAGAACAACAATTTTGGCAAAATATTCATTTTTACTATTGCAATACGGCCTAATAGAGATATTTGTAATTTAGCCCAATTATCTAAGTCTTTAAATATTTGGATTGTTAATTTATCATAATTATCTTTTTTAATTGATGAGCACCTAGCAGCCATATCCCCAAATATTTTACTTTATTTATCACCTGTATCCCTAATCTCTTTGTTAGTTCTTTTGTTCATTTGTACAGTTTTTTGTTATCACTTTTGTTTTTTCTTTATTAATTTTTAACCCTGCCACCTTTCCATATTGTTCTATTTCTTTCATCAGGATAGGTGTCGTTTCCAGGAGATCTTCCACTATAAAGGCCATATCGTCAGCAAATGCTTGAAGTTTGTACTCCTCTTTTTTAACTTTTAACCCCCTGATCTCTTGATTTTGTCAGATTTGTACCAGTAGTGTCTCTTCTGCTAATATATAAAGTAGGGGAGCCAAGGGACATCCTTGTCTTACACCCTTATTTATCCTTATACTATTTGTGTTTTCCCCATTTATTAATATTTTTGCGGTTTGGGTATTATATATTGTTTTAATGAATCCTAAAAAAATTTCGCCAAATTTCATGCCTGTCAGTTGTTTAATAAGAAAATTCCAATTCAAATTGTCGAATGCCTTCTGAGCATCTAAAAACATCAGTGCCATTGTTGTAGTTGTGTGTACTTCATAGAATTCTAAAACATCCATAATTATTCTTGTATTTGTCTTCATTTTTCTATATGGCAGAAACCCATTCTAGTCAGTATGAATAATCCTATTTAATATTTTCTTTAATCTTTCCGCCAATATTGTGGCCAGAATCTTGTAATCTACGTTTAAAAGTGATATTGGCGTACAATTTTGAATTTTTTGTGGGTCTGATTGCTCTTTGTGAATGAGGGTTATATATGCTTTGGTCCATGACTTTGGTATATTAGCGCTATCCAGGGCTTTGTTATATAGGTCTGTCATTAATTCCTCCAATAACTCTTGAAACTCCTTATAGAATTCAGACGGAATTCCATCCGGGCCCTGGGTTTTATTTAATTTTTGGGCTCCAATTGTCTTTCTAATTTCTTCTGTGTGTATTTTATTATTTAAAATACATTTCTCTTCATCCATAATTTCCGGTAAATTTTTTTCCTTCAAATATTGATTAATAAGTTCTTCTGGTACTTCTTCTTGATTGTATAGATTTGTAAAAAAGTCTCTGGCAATATCTTTCTTTTCCTTAGCCTGAGTACATATTTCCCTTCTTAGTCTTGGAGAGCTACAATCGTTCTTTTTCCTTGTTCTTTTTTTATCTTATGGGCTAACCATCTCCCTGGCTGATCTATTCTAGACCAAGAGTGATGGGGATTGGAAAAGAAAGTATATTGCTTTTTGGTTGGATATAGTTCTCTCCACACATCCTTCAGATTTAATTCCCTCACCATGTTATTAAAAGAAGATGGGAATAGTCTCCTTTTATTTTATTTTTATTTTTTTGGAACTTTTATAGTCTTTGTTCTTGTCTAAAACAGCATTTAAATCTCCTACAATACATACATTTGTATGTTCATTTTCTACTATCTTATGATGGAGTTTATTATAAAATTCTTTTTGATTTACATTTGGGGCATATACTGTAACTAACAAAGTCTTTTTCTGGTTTAATATTATTTCTATAAATAACATTCTTCCATCATCATCCTTATATACTTGTTTGTGTTTTAGCCAATCTTTTATATATACTACGATACCCCTTTTTCTTTGATTTGAAAGAGCCCAATACATTTTCCCAAATTAGTATCCTTTAGGAGGTCTGCCTGTTTATCTATGATGTGTACTTCTTGTATACAAGTTATGTCTGCATTTTGTTTTTAAGTTTTTCAAATGACTGTTTTCTTTTTAATGTTGAGTTTAAACCATTAATATTAACTGAGAATAAGGTGATTTCGCTGTTCATGTTACTGTCTGTGTAGAGCGTTTTTTGTTTCCTTCCTTGTTCTGGGTTCTCTTGTACTTGGTCTGTTGTCCTCATCTTCTCTAAGTTTCTGAGATTCTGACTGTGGTGCAAGTTCTTTCTCTTTGGAGAGTTGTTCTTCCTGACTTCTTGTATTTAAATCTTCTCCACTTTCACGTTCTTCCTCAGGTCCCAGATATTGTTCGCGAAATTGATGCGCTTTCTCTATTGTATCAATTTTATATTTTTTATCCTGCCATGCTACTAGGAGCCCTTCTGGGATGAGCCATCTGAACGATATACCATTCTTAATTAACTGAGATGACAAAAACTGGTAGCCCCTTCTCTTTGCTCCCTAACTCTTCTGGGTATTTGCTTCAACGTTACCACTTCATGATCTTTATATATCAGTGGCTCGTCTCTGGTCTTGCCGTATAGCATGTCTCGTATCGTCTTTCTCGCGAATTGGATGTGGACTTCTCAGGGTAGTCTGTGTCTTCGGGGGTAATGCGTGCATACTCTGTAAACCTAATCGATGTCATTCTCAATTTCCTGTTTGTCTTTCT
The DNA here is from genome assembly GCF_900518725.1 of Notechis scutatus. The sequence goes on along the minus strand of NW_020717007.1, from coordinate 25,144 downwards.
GTAGGGCTGTTGCTATCAAGTTCGCCATTATTTCACGTGGATCTTCCTTTTTATCTTCAACAATGTTCTGGAATATCAAGTAAAATGATGCTTTTTCTAATTCTATATGCCGCACAGAATCCCGAAGTTCACAATATAAAACTTTCCAATTTTGTTCCTATTCCTCTAATCTCTTTTTCACCACCTCAGTTCTTGCCTCTACTGTGTTTAATTTTTGTTCATTTTTTGTCATTGTCTCCTGCATCTTTCCGATTTTGCATCTCGTTCTTCACTCCTATTTCCGTTCTCATTTCTAATTTCATGTCTTCATGATTCCTCGCTATCAGTTCATGTGTTTTTACCATCATTTCCTGCATCATGGCAAGTGTTGACTGTACTGCCTGCAAACTTTGGGCGGAACTTGTCTTTTCCGCCAATAACATTGCGTCAATCGATCTCTGTCCCAGAGGTGAAGATGTCACTGTTGTAGATTTCTTCCCTGATTTTACATTTGTAGTTATTATTGCCATTTTAACTATTTGTAAAAGCTCTCTCCAACCCACCATCAACTATCCTAGTAGAGTTATATTATCTTCTCCTTTAAATACAGTATACGTATTTATACATGTATTGTTAAATAAGAATTTTCTATTATAGATAGTCCCACACAGTTCTTATTTCTATTTCTTAACTGGTCAAATATTCTAAGGTCTAGAGAGTTAAATATTAATCCAATATATATTTAGTTAATCCACTATAAATACAAGTAAGTAGATACCAGTATGTTTAAGATGGCGGCGTGCATGATCGCAGCAGCTCAATGCTCCCGACGACTGTTCTTTTTGTGTTTTTACTTCTTTTTGTTCCTGCATTTTACTCCATCCTGCAACGGACTAACGGACTGTCGAGAAGACTTGATAAGTATAGGACAGCAACTCAAAACTGAAGTCACCTATGCTTATACAGAGTCCCACAATATCCCATTGGAGCTAGCAAAATCTCCGGGAGCTCCATGGATTATCAGATTAAGCAAGCGTAGAAGACGGCGTAGGGACAGAAAACAGAAGCAGGGATGCAGAGCGGGCCTGCTAACTCAATTGGGGAAGAGACCACAGAAACCTCCATTACCATCTATGTTCCTCACAAACACCAGATCCCTCATAAACAAAGTGGATGAACTACAGCTGCAGATCTCCCACAATCACACAATTTGTGAGTGCTGTCTGCTAATCGTCACAGAATCCTGGCTGCACCCGCAAATCCCTGATGCTACAGTGGAGCTAGCGGGCCGGACCTTGCACCATCAAGATCGCAATATAGCCTCCGGTAAGAGAAGGGGAGGGGGCCTAATTATTTATGTACGTAAAGACTGGCGCACAAACAGCAAAATAACAGCCATTGCTCACCAGATTTAGAGGCCTTGACTGTTCAGTGTAGACCATTTTATTTGCCGTGGGAGCTAACAGTAGTTACCATCACTGCTGTATATTTACCTCCAGATGCTAATGTCAGCATGGTGTTCAGTCACCTTCAAGACATAATTACCATGCAACAGAGAGCTCATCCTGAGGGCATTCAGATCATTGCTGGGGATTTGAATAGAGCATGTCTAAAAACTGTGCTCACCAAACTTTACCAACATATTAAGTGCCCAACCAGGGGAAAAAACACACTTGATCATGTGTATTCAAATATTAAGCATGCTTATAGAGCAAAACCTCTTCCCCACTTAGGACAATCAGACCATTTCACCCTGCTTTTACTACCAGCCTACACCCCCACTTAGGAAAAGAACAAAACCTAGCAGTCAAACTATTAGATGCTTGCCTGAAAATGCCCTCTCCCAGCTTCAGGACTGTTTTGCCCACACAGATTGGAGCATCTTCAAACAACAAGACTTCAAGTTATACACAGAGACTGTGCTTTTCTACATGAAGACCTGTGTAGAAAATGTCACTGTGGACAAACACATACGGACCTTCCCAAAAAGGAAACCCTGGATGACCAGCAAAGTCCAGACTCTGATCAGGGCCCGTGACCTGGCTTTTAGAGCAGGTGACACCTCACAGCACAGCACTGCCAGAGCTGAGCTGAGAAGGGGCATCAAACATGCTAAGGAGTTGTATAGGAGGAAGGTCGAGGGCCACTTTACTGACAGTGACCCATGGCAGATGTGGAGGGGGATACAGGCCCTGACCAACTATAAAGGCCAGGGCCCAACAAACAGCGAGAACAGTAGCACTCTGGCAGAGAAGCTGAGCAGCTTTTTCGCACGCTTTGAGACCACCAAGAACCTGGACATACTGCCTCACGAGGACCACGACGCTGCACCTCTTTCTCTTCAGGTGCATGAGGTGAGAAAAATACTGAGAGCAGTAAATCCCAGGAAAGCTGCTGGGCCTGATGGCATTCCTGGTGCAGTAATTAAAGCGTGTGCTGACCAGTTGGCAGAAATACTTACTGAGCTGTTCAATCAATCTTTAACACATGCCATCATCCCACAATGCCTGAAGGCTGCAACCATCATCCCCGTTCCCAAAAAAACAAATATAAACACTCTCAATGACTATAGGCCCATAGCATTAACAAGCTCCATTATGAAGGTTTTTGAGCGACTAGTTGCACAGCACATCAGAGACTACCTCCCGTCCTCTTTTGATCAACATCAGTTTGCTTATAGAGCAAACCGATCTACAGAGGATGCTGTGGCCATCACACTTCATAGAGCGCTGAGTCATCTGGAGAACAAACAGAGCTATGTGAGGATGCTCTTTGTGGACTACAGCTCTGTGTTTAACACTATCATCCCAGATATACTAGTAACCAAACTGTATAATCTGCAGGTCTCCACCCCCACATGCTCCTGGATTAAGAACTTTTTGACAAACAGACCACAGTCTGTTAGACTTGGCCCCCACCTTTCTTCCACTATTACACTCAGTACTGATTCCCCCAGGGTTGTGTTTTGTTTTGTTTTTTGTAAATTTTATTTGAATTTTCACAAAAAGAAAAGAAACACAATTAAAACATCTTTTTTGAAAACAGCATAATCCTGGGTTACATTTCTTCGTACAGACACAATTTCAGGTTCATGCTCATTTTTATATTCTATTCCATACTTTATTACAATTTTACATTTTCTACATAGCTTCTCCCCTCTTTTAATTTCCTCAATTTTATTATATTTATTTCATCTCAATTCAAATCATTATATTTATATATTTTGTCTGTACTGTTTCAATTGTCTATTATCTTTTCTCATTAAACAAAATTTCTCCTGTAGTTACTGATTGGAGTATGACACCTTTATATCTTTCCCCTAAAGTTATAACACTCAATATATTACATAGCTTCCATTTGGATTCTGTTTGGTACATTCTTAAACTACACACAATATTCTTTAAAAAAAAAGAAAAAATTATAAATGTATATAATTAAAACAACATTCCATTCCAATTCAATTCTATCATTAATATTAAAATTCATTAAAGTCTTAAGATTTTTCACGTTACTTTTCAATTAAATATCATACCTCTATGGGAACAATTATTAGCTTTCCATAATCAATTCCCCCCCTCTTCACTTATATTTTATAAAACATTGACTAATTAAAGTGTTCCCATTCCTTCCTAATTCAATTTTCTCATTTATTTTATTTCATTTACTTTATTCACAAACATTTCACTAAGTTACACTAACCATTTTATCCCTCATTCTAATCATATGTTATTTCCAATTTTCTAAAGTTATTTCTATTTCAAATATAACAACACAATCTCATGTACCTTTACAGAATCGCCCTTTCAGTTAATTTTTTACCCATTATCTCTAAATAGGTCCTGTTTCTTTATATCTTGCTCCGGACCTTTGTGACTTCTTTTCCTTTCCTTCTTCCCTCTCTTCTTCTCCCTCCCCTTTTTACCCCTTTGTCTCTCCACCTCTACTTCCCTCTTCTGTATTCCCCTTTTCTGTTGTTTTCCAGTATTATACTTAGTTTTTGAATTATTTTTCTTTTCTTTGGTTGTTTTTTTAAATCTTAAATTCTCCATCCTCTTTCCCCCCTTTCCTTTTTCTTCCCCACATAGAGTTACTTGTTCATTAAAGATGGCTTCTTCTTTGTCCCAGTCTTCTTGTTTTGCAGTCTTTTCTTGTTGTTTCTCATAGTTCCAAACCTCCATTTCTAAGAATTGAAAAACGAAGCCAAAGGAACCCTTCCCTTCTTGTGCATCTTCTTTGTACTTTTTAAGTTCCATTTTCAATTCATCGAAAAGTGATGCCATTGTAAAAAAATTTAAACAACCACCCAATTGATTTTAGTCATTCAAATATAATAGCCAAAAATCCAAGTCACCAAGTAATCCAAATACACACAAACTGTTTCTTTTTGCTCTTTCTTTTTTTTCCACTTTCTCTTCCTGGGGTTACTATTTAGTTGCAAAGTTTCAGTTAAAATGTATCTTTTAGAGCAGGGGTCCCCAACCACCGGTCCGTGGAACAAGTCCTACCGGGCCGCTGGTTTGCTGGGCGCCGCGATCTTTTTTTGATGAAAGGGTGCTTCCGGTGAGCTTTTCCGGGTAGAAAGCTCACCGGAAGCACTTTTTCATCAAAAAAAGATGGCGGTGCCCAGCTAATGCTGGTACCGGGCCGCGCCATAAAAAAGGTTGGGGATACCGGGCCGCGGCATAAGAAAGGTTGGGGATCACTGTTTTAGAAGTCTTATTGAAATTTTACTTTAGATTCTTTTAAAGTCCAGGCAGTCTCCTCCCTCTTCCAGATCCCGCCCTTATTCTTTTTCTCTCCCTTCCTGCTTATAGAAGAAAAAGTTTTTAATGTCCAGAAATCTTTATTGTCCCTTTGGCATTTAGTTATATTTTCAGCTTAATTGCCTGTTGATGCCAAAGCGGATTTTTCCAATTTCTTATTCTTAATTGTCAATATAAGGAAGGAGAGAGAAGGGGAAAAAAGCCAAACCTTTCCCTTTTCACTTTCTTTCGCTGCTTCCGATTCTTCTTTGGGAGCGATGTTATTTCTTGTAAAATTTAAATTCCGGGGTACCTTAGTTATTGCTTTTTCAACTAAAGCCCGGTCAGCCAAAACTTTCACTTCTTATCTTCCTCCTGCACATTCTTTTCCGGTTGAGTACTTCTTTGAGGTGGCCATTTCTGACCACCGCTCCTACCGCCTTCGGGAAAGGGAGTTTGACCAGCTGAGGAGGAGAGATGCGGCTCTCCTCGACCCTGCTGGCAGTCTCCCCCTTCTTCACCACCTCTACAGGGTGGCTTAGCCCCGAAACCAGCCGGCTCGGGGCACTCCAACGGCGAGTCCAGGCAGAAACTGTGCACGATTGCAGATTCCTGTCTGTCGCCGAAGCCCTTCAACCCAGAAGCCCACCCCCAGGGTTGTGTTTTGAGCCCCCTGCCTTGTACACCTTTGACTGCTCACCAAGCCACACAACAAACACCACCATAAAGTTTGCGGACGACACGTCCGTGATTGGTCTCATCTCCAGAGAGGATGAGATAGCATATAGGGCAGAAGTAGAGAACCTATCTATCTGGTGTTCACAGAACAATCTGTCACTGAATGTCCATAAAACCAAAGAACTGATTATGGACTTCAGGAAACATGGACAGAACCACGCCCTACTCATCATCAACGGAGAATGAGTGGAAACTGTCCCTACAATCAGATTCCTTAGCATCCATATTTCAGCTGATATCTCCTGGTCCCCTACACCAAGGCCATAGTGAAGAAGGCTCAGCAGCGGCTGCACTTCCTGCAGGTTCTCAGGAAGAACAATCTGGATAAGAAGCTGTTGCTGGCTTTCTATAAAGCCTCTGTGGAGAGCACTCTGACATATTGTCTGGGTGTGTGGTATGCAGGCTCCACAGTTGAGGACAGGAAAACTGTACAGAGGGTGATAAACACAGCTCAAAAGATCATTGGTTGCCCTCTGCACTCCCTGGAAGACTTAGCCAGGTCCCGTTGCCAAAGCAAGGCCATTATAGAAGACCCCTCACACCCTGGCAATTATCATTTTGACCTGCTGCCGTCTGGACGGCGTTTTAGGTCAATAAAATCCCACACCACTAGACTAACAAATAGTTTCTTTCCCTGGGCCATCCGAACCGCAAATAAACACGAAGTCACTACCTCATTAAGATATGAAAAGATGTGAAATTTCAATACCCCATTCAGATGTATAATAACATATTACAGTACAATCCATCTCTTGTGTATTATACTCAGCTAAGCTTTACAGTCAGTGTTAGATGTATATTTTGTGTATATACGTGGATATTGTACTCTCAAATTGCAAATGGAGACGTGGGTACTCTATCTTTCTTATCTTCATTTTTAAGTGCTTTGGTTTTATTGTGTTGCGAATAGTTGCTGGGGTGCATCCACAGTTTTGTTGTACCTGTACAATGACAATAAAGTTCTTCTAATCTAATTCTAATCTAACCAGAAAACACCAAACCTATATAATCACATAATTAATGTAAATAGTTAAAGCACCCAGCTCATTAATATATTTAAATATATGAATTTATCTATTTCCTTAAGGAAATATTTAATCGAAGTAAGTAAATCTAATTTCTTTTTTTCCCCCTTAGATTTCTTATATAGTACCTTTAAACAAAAATTGATTGGTATAATTTATCAGTAGAACAATAAGATGAAAATAATAATACTATATAATTATTCTTTGGCCATCTAATTCATATGTTTATAGAATCACTTTCCAACAATTATTCAATTAATCCAAAAAGTTCAATCAGCAATAAAGTTCAATTAAGCAATATTCTGTATACAAATTTCTATTATATTTACCTCTATCAAATTAGTTTTCTACCAACGGCACTTAAATAGGTTTGTATCTTACCAGTATCTATTAAATCAGATCCAGAGATTTTTTTTTTAATTGTCTTACAACAGCTCTTAATTCAAAATGTCCTCGTTCCAAGTTGCACAGTCATTTCTCCGTTTGTGTATTTTCTTGTTGCTCTTTTGTTCTTTTATTCCCGCACAGTCACAGTTTCACTTATGAACCTTAAATAAATCTTTCTTATTTTGTTGTCAGGATTGTCTATTAATATTTATCAAATTAAAGTTTCTTTTCCCCAGTCCTTTCTTCCGATCTTTCAATGCACCAAAAGTTAGTTCCCAAGTTTTACACTCTTAATTGTCCTTTCATTTTTCTATACCACTTAATCACTTTCACTTCTTTTTCTTTCTTTCCCCAATTCTCAAATAAACAGACAATAAGGTTCTATAGTTCACTCCTCCACTCGCAAAGCAAATGTTATCTCACCCTTCGTCTCCTCAGGTTTCACGATTCCATTAGTCAGCATAAATCTCTGCCGTTGTTTCAGTCAGCGCTCCTGTCAAAAACTCCGCCTCTTCACCACACCACTCAATTCAGAGCTTCCTTTACAGTATACAACAATATTCTGAAGATCTTCTTTAAATACGCCTTTCCAGTGCTCAGCCTGCTGTTTCCCTCTTTTACCTTCTTTTAATCGGCTGGGCTGCTGCGTCTCTGGTTCCGATCATCACGGTTGTTACGATCTCCCTCTTCTGCCATTGGTTTTCAGGGGATTCTTCTTCCTGTCTCCAGGATTGCGGCACCTCCCCAAGACCTCCGTGTCTTCCCCTTTCTTTTGCCTACCCCTCCAGGGTCCAGCACACTCCAAAAAGCCACCAACTAGCAAAAATCGGAATCTTTCAGAGCGGTGATTCGCTCCTCAGCTCCACACCGACACAGCGCCCAATCAGAAGTCCGAGTTTCACCTGTATTCTATTGGCTGTTGTGAGACTCCGATGGGGCCATGTAGGGATCATGTTTGTCTGAGCTAAGTTTGGTTGAAATTTGGAGGGTGATGCAATGTCCTTAGAAGACTGTACAATGTAGTGAGCTATGTGTCTTAGTGGGTTAATCCTATTATGTCCTGAAGGGTCATGTCTTAAGCCCTTCATCCTGGAGCTGAAGGGTTTTTGTTTTGTAGATAGGCTGTCCCAGTCTTTCTTAATGGGCACAAAATATCTGCTGGGGGGAGGGAGACTGAGTCTGCTTTCTGTCTTTTTAAGAGCGTGTTTCTCTATTTCTTATTTAGGGAAATATAATATTCTGCATTTTTAATATTTCCTAAAATATTTCATTCTTCTAGAAGAGGGGTGGGTGCTAGCTTTCTACACAGATAATACACTTTCTTCAATGTCATACCAAGGCTACATGGAGTCTGCATAACATGGAACCACCTAATGAATCTCCACATTTTATATACATCCATCCAGCTAATTTTATTAACAGATAGAGGGAAGGAAGGTTATGGACAAAAGAAGCCTTAACTTCAGCAAAAGATTTATACCATGCAAACCTTTAGGCCAGGGTCTCCAATGTTGGCAACTTTTAAGACTTGTGGATTCCAACCCCCAGAATTCCACAACCAGCCCCATGCTTGCTAGGGAATTCTGGGAGTTGAGGTCCACAAGTCTTAGTTGCCAAGTTTGGAGAACCTTTGCTTTAGAGTTAGACTGATACAAATAGAGAAAAAACCATTCAAAGTTCCATTGGCACACTGTAAAACTTTCAGCCATAACCAAGATAAGGGTAGCCTACGTAGATAGCAAAAACAAGGCCTGGACACAGTTTGCCTTATAAATGATATCAGCGCTGCAATGCTGCTGTTTTGAAGAATCTGGCGGCAGATGCACAAAATAATGGAAAATGTTGTGAGAGTATTCCATGAAAACTGATCCAGAAATAAAAACTGAAAGTTCAATTACCAGGATGAATTTGATTTAAATCAAGTTGATTTAAATCACAATTTAAAACATGACTTAAATCACTAGTAAAAAGGCTTGATTCAAATCAATTCGATTTAAATAATAATTTTTAAAGAGCAACTGTCATCTCTGTCCCTGCAGCAGCTCCTCCTCTGACCTGCTGTTGACTCATTGACAGTCCCAATATTGCAAAACATACAGCCTCATGCTACGTAACTAAGCTCCATTTCATGATGAATAAACTAAATTATTAATGTATCTTAACAGAAAACTATCTTTAGATAGATGTTTACTCCAAAAGCATTTTATTAAAATAAATTTAATTAAAATTTAAAAATCCAATTTAAATTTTTTTAAAAAACATTTTTTATTTAAAAAAAGAATCATCTATTTTTATCCACCCTGGCAATTATAGAGCAACAAGCAGGGGGAACTTTAAATGGATATCACAGGAGAACCAGTTTTTGGAAGAAAAATGCGGTCTGGTTCCAAGCCAGGAGAAAGGTGCTGGAAATAAAATGGAGGCTGACTGACTACAAGGAAAGAAGTTTATTTGGTTTTCAGAAGCTTCAGTGACAGCAGCAATGTTTCTGGGGTGGCTGACCAAATGGCTGAGTGAGTGGATGAATCTTTATAGGGTTCTGATTGAGATGCTGCAGGGGGTTGTACAATATAGTGAGCCTGGTGTCTTTTGCTATTCTAATGGTGGGTTAATCCTATTATATCCTAAAGGTCATGTCTTGTCCTTAGAATTTGGGTGGGGGAATGTAGATTTTAATCCCATCAGCTCCAACCTTCTGTCCCATGCACTTTGTTTATGTAGATTGGCCCAGTCTTCCTGAATGGATACAAAATCTCCATTCCAAAAGACCAATCTCTTCTGCTTGAGGCTGTTTTCCTATGGCAGGAAGACTGGGGCTGCTTTCTGCCTTTAAGAACCTGTTTCTCCATTTCTCCTTTGGGGAAATACTCTATCCTGCCTCTTTTAATATTAAGAATAAAGAATATTTTAATCGGGGGGGGGGGGGGGGTCCTACACAATGAAAAAGGAGTTGAGCTGTTTCCAGAAAACTCTTCTACAACCAATGTTTTTAAGTTTCCTTGGTTTTCTGAGAAGCTCAGAGAAATAAAACAGGCAAAGAGCATTGGCATAAACAAGAAAGAAGTGTAATAACTAAAGGCATCTCTGAGCTCAAATCTGAGCCTGTGGCAATCAGGGTGGCCAAGCAAAATGAGTTCTCTGCCCTTGCTGCATCTGTGGAATGTTGGCCACCTGCACTACTATTTAGAGTGTGCTAAACCCTAGTAAAAAAAGATAGACTGGAAAAACCTATTAGGTTAAATTGCCATTGTTCAGGCACTTTTTGAATAAAATCGTTCCCATTCTAGCTCGGAGCAAAACCAAATGGACAGAATCTAATGAGATGATAGAGGTGATGCCCTGTGGAAGGTGATAGAGAGACTGGGAATCTTGAAGAAATTGGGCGTTGGTTCTTACCTGACACGCCATTTCTCTGGAGCCGTGAGGATCATCCAGAGAGTGGGAGGTGCTTCAGTCTACGTCGTTGATGGCTGAGCTCAATCACTGAGGAACGCTCCGCCCTCCATCACGTGGCTCTCTTGCGTTCCCCAGTTTGCGTGAAGACGAAGGTGAAGAGAAGGACGTTGCTCTGCTCTCCCTATGCTAAATAGGTCATTGGCCGAAACAAGGCCCCACCAGACGGCAATTAAAGGGTGGGGCTGGATGATCCTCACGGCTCCAGAGAAATGGCGTGTCAGGTAAGAACCAACGCCCATTCTCCTGAGAGCCGTTCGGATCATCCAGAGAGTGGGACATACCAAAGCTTGGCTGTCCTACGGGAGGGACCCCGTCTGGTCCTGCAATCTCCGAGGTTCCCTGAAGACTCGCTGGAGGACTCGCCTACCAAACGAAGCCTCCGCCGAGGCAAAGGTGTCAATCTTATAGTGTCTAATGAAAGGAGAGGGGGATGCCCAAGTGGCTGCCCGACAAATATCAGAAATTGGAGCCTGGGTGGCCCAAGCCGCCGAGGTGGCTGCACTTCTGGTGGAGTGTGCTGTGATCCCCCTGGGTACCGGCAGTGCCTGGGACAAATAAGCCTTGGAAATGGTAGCCCTAATCCAGCGGCCGATGGTTGACGGGGACACTTTGTGGCCTAAGGATTTGGGCTGGAAGGAAAGGAAGAGAGATTCTGACCTCCGGAAGGGTTGGGTACGCTTAATGTAAATGCGTAGGGCCCGTCTTACGTCCAGTGAGTGCCAAAGCTTCTCCCTTTCCCGCGAGGGATTGGGACAGAAGTTCGGGAGTATGAGTTCTTGAGCCCTGTGAAAGGTCGAGTTAACCTTGGGCAGGAAGGTAGGGTCCGGTCGGAGGACCACCCTATCGGCATGAAATATGCAAAGGTCCTTCCTTACCGACAAGGCTGCTAACTCCGATATGCGGCGGGCCGAAGTAATAGCTACCAGGAATACCACTTTGAATGTGAGGAATTGGAGAGAGGCTTCCCTGAGAGGCTCAAAGGGTTGCTTAGTCAGAGACACCAGGACCTTGTTAAGGTCCCAGGTAGGGTATCGGTGTATGGTTGGGGGACACAGGTTGGTGGCCCCCCTGAGGAATGCCCGAATATGGGGGTGGTGGGAAAGGGAACCCAGGTTATCACAGTCAATGACTGTGGATAGCGCTGCGACCTGATGCCTTAGGGTGTTGGGGGAAAGCCCTTTCCTCAGGCCCTCTTGGAGGAACTCCAAGACCTGAGCTATGGAAGGTGACAGCGGGTTGATCTGGAGACCATGACACCACTCGCAGAATCCCTTCCAAGTGGCGTTGTATATGCGGGTTGTTGAAGGCCGCCTGGCGGCTAAAATGGTCTCAATAACTTGGTCGGAAAACCGTTCTTTCCTTAAGCGTTCCCGCTCAACCTCCAAACGGCTAACTGGAGCCACTGAGGGTCTGGGTGTTGAAGGGGCCCCTGGGAGAGGGATATCCTGGTCGGGGGGATTCTCCAGGGAGGGGCCACCGATAAGTTGCGGAGGTCCGCAAACCAGGGGCGCCTGGGCCAGAAGGGTGCTACTAGAATCAGCTCTGCCCTCTCGGAGATGAGCTTCTGGAGAACTCTGGGAACCAGGGCTAGAGGCGGGAAGGCATAGAGGAGCCCTGTGGGCCAGGGGCAACGGAGGGCGTCGTGATTCTCGGCCCCGTGGGAGGGGTACCTGGAGAAAAACCTGGGGAGTTGCGTGTTGAGTGGGGAGGCGAAGAGGTCTACTAACGGGAGACCGAACATTCTGGTCGCTTCCCTGAATAGTGACGGGTGGATGCGCCATTCGGACTGGTCCACCGTGGTCCTGCTTAGCCAATCCGCTTGGGTGTTTGAGTCCCCTGAGATGTGTTCGGCTCTGAGGGAGAGGAGATTGCGCTCTGCCCAACGGCAGAGGCGTTCGGCCTCCCTCATCAAGCGGATGGACTGTGTGCCCCCCTGACGGTTGACGTGAGCCTTGGCGGTGACGTTGTCCGTGAGTATGAAGACATGCCGCCCGCGTACTTGGGGGAGGAAACTGCGCAGGGCCAGGAAGATGGCGTGGAGCTCCAGCCAGTTTATACTGCACCCCCGTTCTACCTGAGACCATGTGCCCTGAGTTGAGAGCGAGAGGATGTGAGCGCCCCATCCGGACAGGCTGGCATCTGTGGTAAGGGTGAGGCGGTGGGGCCCCTTGATGAAGTGACCCTTGTTGATGGTGGGGCTGGTCCACCAGAGGAGAGATGTAAGGACTTTTGGAGGTACCTTGACTGTGGCCTTTGAGTTGCTTCTGCCGGTCCGCTGGAATGGGAGCAGGAACCATTGTAGGGGTCTAGCGTGTAAACGGGCCCATGGAACAATGGAGATACAAGAAACCATTTTACCCAGTAATTTGGACAATTCTAAAATTGTAACCTTCCTGGAGCGTCTGATATGCCTGACGGCTTCCTGGATACTAAGGAATCTCTCGGGGGAGAGGAACACCTTACCCTGCACTGAGTCAATGACAGCCCCCAAGTGGGAGATCCTTGTAGATGGGGATAGTTGGCTCTTTTGCCAATTAACTAGGAAACCATGGTCTTGGAGGGCCGAGATAGTAACCCTGATGTCCCTCTCTGCTTGGGGTCTGGAGGGAGAGAGGATGAGGATGTCATCCAGGTAGCAATGGAGGCGGACTGGGAGATTCCTGAGATGAGCCGCCAGGGCCGCGAGGACTTTAGTGAAGGTCCTCGGGGCAGAGGCTAGCCCAAAGGGAAGGGCGACATATTGGAAGTGGCGGTGGTTGTAGCAGAACCTGAGGAATTTGAAATGGGAGGGTCGGATTGGAATGTGGAGGTAGGCCTCGGAGAGGTCTATGGAGGATAGCCAGTCCCCTTGGCGGATGCTGAGGAGGATGGACTGCAGGGTGTGCATCTTGAACCTGCGATAGACCAGATAACGGTTAAGGCGTTTAAGGTCCAAGATGGCCCTCCATCCTCCGGAGGATTTGGGGACTACAAAAAGGTGGGAGTAGAACCCCTGCCCCCGCTGGGAGGGTGGGACGGGTTGAATGGCCTGTATTTGGAGAAGATGATGGATTGCTGAATCCATTAGGTTGCGTTTGATGGGATCCCTTGAGGGGGGGGACGCCAGAAAGAAGTCAGGGGGGGCGCTCTTGAATTCGAGCGTGAGGCCGAGTCTGATGGTATCACGGACCCAGGTATCAGAGGTGGAAGAGTCCCATCGGTCGGCAAAGTGCTTGAGGCGTCCGCCGATGGGAGGGGAGGGACGGGATCTATCTACGCCGGAAGGGCCTCCCTCCTGAGCCCCTGAAAGGGCGCCTGTAGCCGCTGCCCCTCCTGTTCCTATCGGCCGGATCGGTTCGATCCTGGGGCTGGAACGGTCGGGAGGAGGGGGGTCTCGAGTACCTTGGCGGGAAGGGAGACTGGTAGAAAGGGCGGGAGGAGCCTCTCCGAAATGGCTGGGGGCCTCTAGACTCTGACCTCCGAAACAGAGGAGGGAGAAATTTTCTCTTGCTCCGGGTTTCAGATAGCAAGGGGTCCAGACCCGTGCCAAATAGTTTGTCCCCTTTTATGGGGGCAGTAGCCAGCTTAACTTTGTTTTTAACGTCCGCCTGCCAGTGTTTAAGCCAGAGCAGGCGGCGAGCAGTGACATGGGACGTTATTGCCCGGGCAGAGAATTTGACCGCATGGAAGGTGGCGTCAGCGGAAAATTCCGCCGCGGCCGTCAGTTTTGCTATGTCCTGGTGAGCCCTTGTGCTGGAGGGGGGAACATGTTGCTTCAGTTGCCGAAGCCACCGGATCGAGGATCTGGTGAAGAAAGAAGCCGCAGTGGCTGATCTAATGGCCCAGGAGTCCGCTTCGTGAGCTCTACGTAAGGCGAGCTCGGACCTCTTGTCCTCGGGTTTCAGAGCCTCTAGGGAGTCACTGGGGGAGGACGAGGAGGCCAACCCAACAATGGGCTCATCCACCTCGGGGGTGTTGAGTAAGTCACAGAAACTCGACTCGAGGTTAAAGAACCTCCTGTCCAGGCTGGATGGGGCGGGAGGGGCCCTAGTAGAATTCAGTTGATTTGAGACCAGGTCATGAAATAGGGGTGGAGCCGGGATTACCTCCGCCTCCACCACGGGTTGACTAAAGATGGCGTCCTCCTGACCTTCTGCCGGGGAGGGGAGAGCTGAGGAGGTTTGCACCGACAGGCCAGAGATGTTCCTGGCTTTGAATAAAAGGGATTTAAACATGTGGGGCTTGAACAGGCCCGCAACAGTGGGTTGGTCCGGGGTGAGACCCTCATCCTCGGACATGTCCCCCTCCATAGGATCTACCTCCGATAGGGGCTCCTCTTGTTGCATAGACCCCCATTCCATTTCCTCTTCCCCCCCAAATTGGTCTAGATACTCTATATCCTCCTCCGGGTCCCTTTCTGGGAGAGGACTGCCCACTTGAGAAGGTACCTGACCACGAGTAGGGTCTGATCTAGGCGAGGACCTCATTGATGGTGGGTCGTGTTCGGGCGCCAGTGAGGGGGGAGTAGACCTGGACATCTGTTGAAGGCCCTCTGCTATCCCCTGGCGAATGGCCCGTTCCATCAATGCCTGTATGTGCGCAGGGATCTCGGATGAGGGGGCCTCCTCCTGGCGAAGACCAGTGGCCGTGGGCGTGAAAGTAGCTTCAGGAGGTTGTCTGGTTGATGGGCCGGGAGCCTGGTGTCCCTGGGATGGGCTGCGCCTGGAGACGGAAAAACAATCTGGAGGAGGGGGGGGGGG
>NW_020717006.1:326634-343607 GCF_900518725.1 Notechis scutatus | reverse complement strand
TTTTTCACCTAGCTAAAAGTAAAAGTTTTCCCCTTCTCCAAACAGTCGCATGGTCCCATCAAGATGCCCTCCAGTTGCCTGGTAACTTCACTCCTCCTCTCTTCAGCCACCTGCGGCAATGTCCTTGGTCCCCAGGAGGAAGTATTTTCTTTCGGCTACAAAACCCCAACTATCTGTGTTCCCCCCTGCCTGGCCCTCAAAATGGCCTCAGCCAGGTCAGCTTCAATTATGATGATTTTATTTATATTAAATTTTAATCTTAATTTAATATATGATGTCCTATATTGTATTTTGTGTCTGTGTGCGTGCGTGCGTGCGTGTGTGTGCTGACACTATTTAAACTAAATCGGGGATTGCATGCCCTGTGTAGATGCCAAACACTAAATAAAGAAGGAAACTCGAAAGGCTGAGAACAGGGACATGATGCTCAGCACTTCCTCAGAGGTGACTGTTGCCCATAAGCCTCCGGCCCTTCCGTTGGCCTGGAGCTGGGAGGAAGCTTTTCCCTGAGTCTAAAAGAAGAACACCCAATAACTTTGCAAAGTGGCTTTTTGGCTCCCTGAAAATAAAAATGACTTCAGACAAATCAAAGGGTTGCTTAAGGGGAAGTTTTTAAAGGGCAGCAAAACAATTATTACAGGGCATGTGTTATATGATAGGTGTATCAAAAAGCAACAAATCACGGATGTACAATAAAGGCTTCGTTTGAGAAAAGCCAGAGACATAGATAAAATTTCTCAAGTTGCAGATTTATGTGACTTGAGGTAGCTGATGGTGGCAGGAACCCTTTTGTCTCTCGTAAAATACCTTGCATCTCCTCCTTTCCTATCGGGCTTTTTCTCCGTTTGAGCCAGGAGTTTAGCCACCATATTGCTTGCTTGCTCTCATCACTGACCCTGAAATGGCTAGTTTGGGCACATCAAAGGAAATGGATTTGCCTCAAACAAAAAAGTTAGCTTCCTAAAATTAAACCCTAAAACTATACAAAACATTGCTGAAAGAAAAGGCATTTGAGTGAGATGCCTCTCCAGGCAGACTAACTGCCAAATTCTTTTTTTTACTTTTTTTTTATTTTGACAACAAACATAAACAAACACAAACATAAAACAATACATAAAACCTTCTTTCAATTGTACAGTGTGTCAGTTGGTACATATCTCTTGTGCGTAATATCAACAGTCTTTCTCTCTAAAGTTTAGATTAAAATTCATATTGTAAAAAACCTATCCATATCATGTTATCTTATTGTTAAATCATCATTAGACTTTAATTACCAATTTACTTCATCCTTTTCAAGTAAATTATAATTCTTTCCATAGTAATCAATTATAATATAGGATTCCATTGTATTATCTTTACTATTATGTTATATTTATATTATAATACATTTCATTTCTCTATTTTTCTGTCTAACTATTGATAAAATAAATTCCATATTTTATAATATTCTTTTTCTTCTTGCTCTCTAATTGCCAATGTCAATCTACTCATCTTTGCACATTCCATTATTTTCTTTATCACCTCGTCTTTTATTGGAATTTTTTCACTTTTCCATTTTTTAGCAAATACAATTCTAGCTGCTGTTAAAACATTTATAATCAAATATATCAAATATATCAGCTGGAAGGGACTTCAAAGATTGCATGGTCCAGCCCCTGATTGTTCTGATAAAGCATTTTAAGCCAAGAGCTGTCCAGCCCCTGTTTGGAGGCCTCTGGCAAAGGGGCAACATGGCATTGAAAGAATCCTAGGGCTGGAAGGGACCTTGGAGATCTTCTAATCCATCCCCGGCCCAAGGCAGGAATTCTTATACCGTCCTGGACAAACGGTCATCCAATCTTTTCTTGAAAATCTCCAGCAATGGAGCACCCACGATGGGAGGCCAACTGCTCCCTTGATTAATCATTCTTGCCACCAGGAAATTCCTCATTTCCAGGTCCTAGTGAGCTTCCATCCATTGCTTCTCGCCTACCCTCCGGTGTTATGGGGAATAAGTTGAGCCCCTCTTCTTTGGCCCTTCAAGTTTTGGAAGACTGCCATCCGGTCTCCTCTGAGCCTTCTCTTCATTAGGCTAAATATAGCTAGTTCCCTTAGCCATCCATCGCATGTTTTCATCCCCAGCCCCCTGGAGCAATCTTGGTTGCTCTTCTCTGCACTCCATCTAGAGTTTGAACCTCTTGTTTGTGTTGTGGTGACCAGAACTGGATGCAGTATTCCAGGTGTGCCCTTACCAAAGCAGTATAAAGAGGTACCTATGACTTCCTGTAATCTTGATGCTATTTCTCTATTGATGCAGCCTAGAGCTGGGTTGGCTTTTTTGGCAGCTGCCACACACTGCTGGCTCATAGTTAAGTGATTGTCCACTAGGACACCAAGATCCCTCTCACAGTTACTACTGTTCAGTCACATACCTCCTATTCTGTACCTGTTCGTTTGGTTTTTCTTACCTGTTATTTTTCTCACCACAGAATTGCAGTTTGTTGGACATGGCCCAATGTTCAAGTCTGTCATGATCCTTCTGGATCTTGGGTCTATCTTCCAAAAATATTGGTAATTCCCTCAAGCTTGGTGTCATCTGCAAATTTGATGAGTCCCCCTCCTATCTCCTCATCTAAACTGTTTATGGAGATATTGAACAGCACTGGGCTAAAGACAGATCCTTGAGGTACCCATTCCATGCTTCCCTCCATGCCGATGGAGTTCCTTTAAGGACTACATGTTGAATGCAGTTGGTCAGCCAGTGGTGATGCTGTCTGTCCCACATTGCTCTATTTTACCAAGAAGTAGGCTGTGGTCTACTTTGTAAAATGTCTTATTGAAATCCAACTATATCCAAAACATTTCCCTGATCCGCTAATTTAGATGCTTTATCAAAGAAGGCAGCAAGGCAGCAGAAGCCCTTCCTGATCTGAATCATCTTCCCAAGATTCAACCTGCTGGTTCTAGTCCCACCCCCTAGAGCAAGGGTCTCCAACCTTGGCAACTTTAAGACCTGTGGACTTCAACTCAGCCAGAGGAATTCTGGGAGTTGAAGTCCACAGGTCTTAAAAGTTGCCAAGGTTGGAGACCCCTGCCCTAGAGAGTGTGTCCACTCCCCTTTCTGTGGGATGAGCCTTCAGACATTTGAAGATGCTCGCAGATCACAGACGCAAATGGCCAACTGGAAAAAGTGTATCCAATCAGAGAGAAAAATGCAGCTACGGTTGATGGCTCCTTTGAGTTGAGCATCTTGCCCACCAGCCCCCACTTCCAGCTCACTTTCAGGGAGGAGAAAACTCAAACCCTGACAGAGGAGGGCCACTCTCTTCCTAAAAGCCACCCTGAAAGGGAGACCTGCCCACCCAGACCTTTCATTGGGGTCCTGGCTGCAGTATCTTCCTTGGCTTCTGCTCATGCTGGCCCTGTGCCTGAAGAGCTTTATAGGGGCTGTGTAATGTGACCATTTGAGTTGCACTCCCTGGGAGCCAATGCAGTGTGTGAAGCAGAGATGCTTCCCAAAACCTCAACCCAGACTGTCCACTTTGCCACCTTCTGGACCAGCGGAAGCTTCCAGATGTTCTTCAAGGGCATTACTGCACCATCCACCCAGTTTACAGAGTCAACCTCTGGCCCCCAACAATCTGGGTCCTCATTTTACCCAGAAGGATGGAAGGCTGAGTCAGCCTTGAGCCTGGTGGGATTTGAACTGCTCGTTGTGGGCAGAGTCAGTCTGCAATACTGCACTCTAATCACTGCACCAACATGGCCTCCTTCCTTCCTCTTACCTTCCTTCCTTCCTTCCTTCCTTTCTCTCTCCCTCCCTCCCTCCTTCCTTCCTTCCTTAGCAATAGCACTTAGATTTATGTACCACTTCACAGGGCTTTTATAGCCCTCTCTGAGCAGTTTACAGAGTCAGTCTATTGGCCCCAACAATCTGAGTCCTCATTTTACCTGGAAGTATGGAAGGCTGAGTCAACCTTGAGCCTGGTGGGATTCGAACTGCCAAATTGTAGGCAGCTGGCTGCAGAAGTAGCTTGCAGTACTGTACTCTAACTACTACGCCACAGAGGCTCCTTATAATAATATAAGGTGATAGTTCTTTAGATTTGATGGTCTTTATCTGTAATGAAACTGGGGGATCATTTTGATTCCCTGACTGGTGTAAATGTTTCTGTAAATAGTGTACTAAACCACCAAGTTTTTAATCTTTGCATATCTCCAGCACATAATAAAATCTCTGCCTTTCTCGCTGCCAATATTCCAGCAGGGAATTGGTTTATTTTTAGTTATATACACCAGCTTCAGTGGATTTGTGTATTATCCACCATTATTCTGATGTAATTTCCTTTCATTTGGGTAAAATATGAGAATATAGCCTTGGAAACCAAATCTCATTCTAACTCCTCAAATATTGTTTTAGGACACTTTCAAAGTTGATATTAATCCAGCATGAGTGGGATCTCATGCTCCAATGAAATCTGGATGTTAACGGTATTCTTGACTTACTGGTATTTAGAATTTACTGTTGAAATTTAGTAAGCTGCTTTGCAATATTTTGTGTATTGGGAAGAAAAGAAAAAACAACAGCAAGTTAAACCAGGTAGGACTGATGTCTGAAAATGCTCATTTTGTCTGGTCTCGGAGAGGCAGGATTCCAGGCCTGATGGCTCTCTCATCGTAGCCCAGCTGACCTTGGCGCTCAACATGTCCTCCTCCAAAGGATGCTCTACGTGTTGTAAAAGGGACGTAGAAGGGAGACACGCAGCTGATACTTTTTCCCGATTTCCAGAGTGTGTTTATTTTATTAACAGCCTCAGTCTCCATAAGATATTTAATACTTATATTTACAGACCCTTCATATCCCAGATATAAACTGTTTCAACTCCTTCCCTCAAAACAACGCTATAGAGCACTGCACACCAGAACAACTAGACACAAAAACAGTTTTTTTCCAAACGCCATCACTCTGCTAAACAAATCCCTCAACACTAAGTCTGCATTACTATCACTATTAATCCTCCCATCCTTCCTTTCACCCATTTCCTCCCACTAATGACTGTAACTTTGTCTCTTGTATCCTTACGATTTATATGGACTGTTTCCTAGTATGATTTGATGGTTTATTGTACCCTATGACTATCATTGAGTGTTGCACCTGATGATTCTTGACTCTTGATGAATGTCTCTTTTCTTTTATGTACACTGAGAGCATTTGCACCAAGACAAATTCCTTGTGTGTCCAATCACACTTGGCCAATAAAGTATTCTATTCTATTCTATTCTATTCTATTCTATTCTATTCTATTCTATTCTATTCTATTCTAAACCACCTTCAAACTCCAAGCAGTTTATAAACATTAAAACAGCAATAACAATATAAAAATACATCTTCATGCCTGAAAAACAAAAAATATAATGTAATATAAAATAATCATTGCATGCATGCACACACACACACGCATATGCACACAACACATATCCATCCAACTTACATCCATCCACTTATCAACTTACATTCAAATACATTTCAGCATATCCATCCACTCACCCATCCTCCAAAGTAGGATTTGTACCAATTTGTACCACGAGAAGGTGACCATTCTTATGGACAAAAGGTTCCAGAAGAAAGGAGCTGCCCCTGCCCTCCATCACCCACCCACCCCGGTATCCCTGAATCCTTGGATCATCCAGGTTGGACTGACAGAAAGCTCACCAGGGTTAGGGTCTCCACAAGGGTGGGAGAGGGAAATACGTGCTCAGAACCATGAGAAAGAGGCACAGAAGAAACTGCAACAATACAAGAGCACACAACAGATACAAACTCAAGGCAAACCTTTCCAAACTCAATTGCAGAAAGTACGACTTCAGCAACAGATTGGTCAATGCCTGGAATGCCCTACCTGACTCTGTTGTTACATCCTCTAACCCCCACACTCCTTTAACCTCAAACTATCCACTATTGACCTCACGCCATTCCTAAGAGGTCCGTAAGGGGCTTGCATAAGTGCACCATCGTGCCTACCCTCCCTGTCCTACTGTCCCCATTTATTCGTACCTATTTCCTGTATTCTTACTCATGTTTATACCTACACCTATTACCTTGTAAGCGATTGACAAATCAAATAAATAAACAAATAAAACCCCCACCTTGGTCTGGTAGTCCTTCCAAAGAGCCAGGAAAGGTGGGGCAGCTTCCAAGATTTTACAAAGCTGCATGGGAAGGCCATGTCTTCACAGTCCTGCCTCAAAGGGCCGGCAATGGCTTAAACCCCAGGATCTGAGACGTTCAGATTGTAGAAAGTTAGCACCCACCCCTCTCCTAGAAGAATGAAATATTATAGGAAACATTAAAAAGGCAGAATATTTCCCCTAAAAGAGAAGTAGAAATCTTAAAAGAAACAGAAACAAAAGACCCCAGCTCCCTGCCTCCAGCAGGTATTTTGGTGCCAGTCTATCTACAAAACAAATTCAGCTCCATGATGATGGAATTATCCTTCAGGGCAAAACCATACAGCCACAATAGGAAATTGCCCTTTCTTGCATCACCCAGCAAGAATCAACCAAGCCTGGGACACAGGCAGCGTACAAAGTTAGCTAAGACCCCCACCCTAGGAATCTGGTAGCCAATAGGATATACTTGCCCTTGCCACAGGAACAGGAAGCTCCAGTTCAAAGCCAAGAGAGGGTATAAATATATCTCTCTCTCCACTCCACGTGTTCAGCTGCACCAGGACCACATGCTGAATGGTTCTGCCCCATTCAACCATCCTTCCAAGCAGGCTCCATGTTTCCAGTGTCTTTCTCCCCACTTGGAATTGAACCCAGATGGACATTTCTTCCAACAAGATCTTAAAGTAGATTAGGATTAGAGGTAGAATTGATACTAACCAGCATCTCAAACTGCATTCAGACTTCAAAGGTGGATTAGAGACAGGGTTAGGGTCCATTTCTCAGCTTTGCAGTTTTGTGATACACCAATGCCTTGCTTTTCTTAATTTGCATGTATGAAGTATGTTGGCTCCGTGGTTAAAGATGCTGAGCTTGTCAGCTGGGAAGCTGACAGCTGCGATGCAAGGCCCAAGTACCACACAATGGGGTGAGCTCTCTTCCTCATCCCAGCTCCAGCCCACCTAGCATTTCGAAAGCATGCAAATGCGAGTAGATAAATAGGTACCACTTCGGTGGGAAGGTAACAGCGTTATGTGCACCTTTGGCATAGAACCATGTTGGCCACATGATGGTGGAAGACAACATTGGCTCCCTTAGCCAAGAAACGAAGATAAGCACCACACCCTAAAGTTGGACACGACTGGACAGGGAAACCTTTGCCTTTCTATGTAGGCCAAAAATATTTTGTCATCTTTGAATAGCAATGGATGGTTGCAAGAACCAAAATATGGTTTCCAAATGGAATTAAATTCCATGACAGATTTAGCTTTTGAAATTTGAATTTATTTTGGGCAAAAGGCATAGCCCTGGAGCTTAGTTAGCCATTGTGCTGCAGAAGGAATGTGCATATTTACCAATAGGAAGTAGAAAATCTCCTTGCTGAATTTATCTGTACAAAGCAAATTCCGTGTACTTTGGGGGAATGTACGGTTTAGTCATATTTAATTTAAAAAATAGCAAATTGGAATGGAAAATGAACTTTAAGGGGTTTTTTCATTCCATTATAAATTATTTTCCAAAATTGTTGAACATTGCTAACAAATACTGTATAAAACAATGATCGTTGCAGTTTCAATAACTTTTTAAAAAAAATAAATTGTCCGTGTCAGCCATCAATATTGGAATAATATGCCAACAAAACCTTCTTATAGCGGTTTTCTCTAAGTATTTGATGTGAACGTAATACTTTTCATCTGTTGAAATTGCTATTGTATATTAATTACAATATCTAAATGTGCAGCCATTTGATCATAGTCTTTAACTTGTTCAGTCATTTAATCACATTTCAGCAGTATTTCATAAATAAGGTCTAATAAGTGCTCTGAATTTTGTGTGACAAAGCTTTTGAAGTCTCTGGGTGTTTCTCTCTTGTTCTGCAGCTCTCTTGAACCAATTATTTGCCGGTTGTTTGGAGATGCTGAAACCAGCTGGGTGGTTTTGACCGTGATGAAGAGAACATCTCAAAAAAAGATTTTCCTTTCTCTTATTAATAATCAAGTCTTGCAGTCTACACAAGTTGTAATCTCTCCCTTAAGCAAATTTCTTTGCACTTCCCTCTGCATAAAGATAAACATTCAGTAACAAGACCAAGGTGGAAAATCTGATCAATTATTTTCCTGTATTAATCTCAAATTTTAAGTATGCCTGTGGCTTCATTCAGTTGGGTCTGGACCCCCCCCCTCATTCTTTTGCACCCTGTAGCATTCAATCTTGGGTCTTTTATTGAACCATTTGTTTCTTGTCTCAGCCAATCATTGTTTTTAATTATTATTAGAATGATGTGGAACAGAAATGGCCCTTGGTAGGCCATCCACTTTAATAGAAGCAATCCTTCCAAGACACATTTAACTTTCCCCATCTTGAAATAATCTGGTGTTATATTTTTTTTTACATCTGTGAATAGTTATTTCTGAACGTTTTTATTATTTTTTTGGTCCAGTAGATTCCTAGGTTATTAATCTTTTTAGCGATGCTATTAAGCCCTGTTCTTTCGTACCCATGTTTTTCTTCCTCATTAAATTCCAGGTCAACTTTAAGGCTTCTCCCTCCCGGTCCCATCCACAGCCATCATCTCCCTCCTCCTGCTTAGGCAGCCTGTTTGCCCATTGAATAAAAGAGGGGCAAGGAAAACATCAGGGCTCTTCCAAAGGATGCTGGGCAGAGGGGAATTATTCACCCAGGAAGGTGCTGTCCCCTCAGTCGGTTGTTTAGCCAATTACTAATTCACCAAGAATTAGCTTTAATGCATTAATAAATGTTGCTGTTTTCCTGACTAATGGCCATAATAATGCATTTTAATGGGCTGCAGTAGTCAGGGATAAATATCTTTTGCATATTACTTATTCAGTACATCTGTAGCTAATTACATTTGCTGAATAATTACATTGCAGCTGCCTCAGGTTCCCACTCCCACCCCATACACACAGCCTGTGTCAGCAGTCTGCCTGTGATAAATCCCTCACCCCTCCAGAAAAGGGCACCCCCAGAGCCACGGTGATTATGGTGCTTCATCATCAGCCACAGGGGAGGAGGCCCTTTGGCACCGCTGCCCAGCTGGGCATGTTGCCAGCCACCCTGATTTAGTTCCACTTCAGAGGGAGACAGAGGGAGATGGCTGAAAATGCCTGGCAGGTGGGCAGGGCATCATTTTGGCTCTGGGGGCCCCAGAAGGGCCAACACAGCAGCGGTTCCTTTGGGGCTGCAGGGCAGCTTCTGAGGGTCCTGGACAATCCTCGTGGAGGTATCGAGGTTAGAACAGTTGTCTCTCGCTGTTTAATGGAGCACTGCCCTGAACGGACTTGGCATCAAAGAGGAATGCCCCTAGAAGAAGATACTTTGCGTGAGACTTCTGGAAGGCTGAGGGGGTAGGAGGGCTGCTGCAAAAGCCCTGCAGGACCACAAACAATTTTGTAAAATAAATTTTATTAAGCATTTTTCAACAATTTAAAAAAATATTTACATATCCAACAACGTTATGACATCGTCAACATTCCTGTTCATGTATCAATTACTATGTTACTTTTATGTCTGTTGTCTAACCAAATATACCAGGTGTCCCAGATAACGTAATACTCCGTTTCATTTCTATCTTTTAACTCTAGGGTCAGCCTGTCCATCTCTGCGCAGTCCAGAATCTGTCTTAACACTGTCCCCTCAGATGGTATATTTTCCTGTTTCCAGCACTGTGCATATGCAATCCTGGCCCCTGTTATTATATGTAAAATAATTTCTACATCTGTCTTAGTATGATCTCCCCTTAATATTCCTAATAGAAACAGTTCCAGTCTGAATTCAATTTTCCCCCCGTTATTTCCTCTATCCACTTATGAATTCTACTCCAGTAATTTTTAGCTTCCGAGCATGTCCACCACATGTGAAAGAAGGTACCCTGTTTATTTTTTGCATTTCCAGCAGTTTGGACAATTTTTTTTGTCAGAAAGTGGAGAAGTTGCTTTCTGTGACCCGCAAGAGCCCCCAGGGTGCCTTTCGTTTCTCTTGCTGCTTTTCTGGACTGGTGGAGATGCTTTCTCACTTAACAGCAGGACTTGTATGGCTGCCTGTCTCATGACGTAATGACTCTGGACGACTCAAGCAACCCATGAAACCTGGTTAACCCAAAGGTGTCTTGTCCCCAAGTGCCAGACCAACCATCTTCACAGCTCAGCCCCCCTCCTAGCTGAAAGCTTGGGAGAAGAGCCAAGTCTTCACAGCCTTCTGGAAGGCTAAAGGAGGAGGAAATTAATCATGCCCAGAGTTTCTTCCAGCTGCCACCTTTGTCACCTGCCAAATCCTGAACTCTAAAGAACTCCCGTATCATTGCCAAATACACATCCAGTCTCCAGGCTGTGTTTCTTCTTGGAATTCTCTGAAGAACTGAAATCAGCAGTGAGAAACAGATGCAGAAAAGCAAGGAAGCCCCGGCCAGCCTCGACCGAAGGCACCTGGTTGCTGCTTCCGCTGCCATCCGGGATCACCCCAGACAAAGGAAAGGAGGTTGCTGGGCCCAGATGGATTGTCTCTCTCTCCTCTCCTCTCCCTTTTCTCTGCTACTTTCCCTTACCTGTGCAGGGACTCAGGTCCCTCCCACTTGCCATCAAGCCAACTCTCCCGGCTGCAGCTGCCAGCCTGGAGTAATAAGGTGGAGATGCAGCTCAGTCCTTGAATAGCTTAGAGCTGCTCCAGGTGAAATAAAGGCATATTATATCTCTTCCTCAGGTGGAACTCCTTCTTACTCATTCAATATTCTTTCCGGTATTTTTCTGACATTTATTTGTTTGATTATTTATTTATATGCTGCCTTTTATTTTTTTGCAAATAACTCAAGCAAAGAGAGGGAGAGGGAGAGGGGGGAGGGAGGGAGGGAGGGAAGGAGGGAGAGAGAGAGAGAGAGACTGGCCCAAGGTCACCCAGCTGGTTTTCAAGGCTAAGGCATGACTAGAATTCCCCGTCTCCTGGTTTCTAGCCTGGTGACTTACCCACTAGACTAGACCAAACCGGCTCTCTGTTTTGCTTCATATGAAACAGAAGAACGGAAGATGGTCAGTAGATTTGGTTAGTTTGGTCAGCTGCTCAGTCACTTCTTGGATCTTGAGGGGGGGGCATCAGAAAAAAGAGGAGGGGGAGGGAGAAGTTGGCAATTTCTGTTACTCTTAGATGGAGACTGAGTGGTTGAACAAGTGGGTGTGTTAAGCAGCATCCTGCAAGCCTGTTTTCTGTTCCATGCTAATTAACATACTTATAAATGACTTGGACCAGAGGTGAGAAGATACCGTTAACAGATTTGGGGTGACACAACCAGTAGGAGAGATAGCATACACCGAAAGGAAAGTTTTAAGTGCCAATTTTTAAGAGGATCTTGACACTCCTGAGCTACAATAGCAGAAATCAACAAGAGAAGTCACTCCTTCTCAGAGGTGGCATTCAGCAGGTTCTGACCAGTTCTGGAGATCCGGTAGTAGAAATTTTAAGTGGTTTGGACAACCGGCCAATCCCACCTCTGACTGGCCCCGCCAACCCCGTCTCTTCTCTGCCTCCCATTGAGTCCCACAGTTATGATTGCTGCATGCTTTCAACTCCCTCAACCCACTCACTCCCCCCTCACACACCCTGCACTTTGCCATCTACCCATTGCTGCCCCCAGCTGCCTTTCTCTGTCTCCTTCCTCCCACTGCTGCTGAGGTGCTCCCAACCATAACTGAAAGCCCTAGTGGTTACTACCAGGAGGAAGAAGGAGTGGCAGAGTGTGGCAGAAGTAGCAGTGGCCCAAAGGGCAGAGCTGAAGCAGAGTCGGGTGTGGCAGGATGGGAGAAGCATGAGGTCCTCATCCAATGACAGCCAGGACCACCAGAACTGACTCACTAAGTGGTGCAATCATGTGATGTTTCACCTAATAACTGCTTTGTTTAGCAGCTGAAATTCCTGTCCTAATTAGGGCCATTAACCAAGGACTGCCCGTACTGCTAGAGGCCACACTTTAGGAAAGATATTTACCACCTGAAGCATCTCCGGTGAAGAACAGCGCAGGTGATGGGGGCCCAAAAGGGAAAGTTATGCAGGACCTTGGGAGGTTTCTTGGGGCAGAATTGTTCTGTTCCTCCACTAGGAAGAAGGAATTTAAAACGCCAGGAAGCAGGGGAGGGACTGGTGCAGCGGTTGGGTGGCCTTCTGACGGAGATGCTCCAGTTATGGATCCCCACAAAGGGAAAGTGCCAGCCTCCAACAATTCTCCTTCTGCTCATCTTTCTGGCTGCCATAGAAATGGGGGGAGGGAAGAATAATTGGACTTCATGGGGGGGAAGAGGGCTGGAAGTTTGAGTTGGTGACATGTAAAAAACTGGGGATCTTTCTTAACTATTCTTACTTGCTTACTGCGCAGATGTAGCCTGTTATCCCTCTAGGCCAAGGCCAACCATCTTGGCGTACCAGATGTGTGAAACGCCGCCTGAAGATGTAACCCACATGACATTATACACACCTCAGATTGGATGGCCAGTTTGAACTACTGGGGATGGGAACATGGGATAACTTTCTGTATGAAAAAGACTTTACACAGCGGATGGAGAAAGAACTGGCCTTTTTCTTTAGAGAAAATAAAAAAGAAGATACATCAATTCAGAATGTATGGGATACAATGAAGGCATATGCTAGAGGCTTGATAATAGACTATACAAGGAAAAGGAATATTAGGAAAAGGCAAGCCACTAAGGTTCTAGAAGATGAGCATAAAATACTTGAAAAAGAGTTACAGAAAACACCACAGAAAAAGGACATTGCTAAAAATAAATATAATTAAACACAAAATGGGTCAAATAGAGAAAGAAGAATTAGCACAGAAAATTAGAGGTGCTAAACAGAATTATTTTGAGGATGCAAACAAACCAGGTAGATGGTTAGCATATAAATTGAGAAAAGAGAAAGAATCAAGGAAAATATTGCAGTTAATAGATGATCAAGGCCAAGTTTGCCATGGTAACAAAGAAAAGAAGGAAATTATCCGAGATTTTTATGGGAAATTATATAAGCAAGAGAATATTGATGAGGAAAGAGTTAAGCAGTATTTACAGAATGCTAATTTACCTAAGATACCTAAAGAGACTGAAAAAATGTTAGAAAGCAATATAACAATGATGGAGTTAACTGAAGCACTTAAGAAGCAAAATAATGGAAAGGCACCAGGCCCAGATGGACTTCTGGCAGAATTTTATAAAACACTACAAGAAGCGTTGAACCTTCCATTGCTAGAAGTTATGAATGAAGTTATGTTAAAGAAGAAGATACCCCAATCATGGTCAGAAGCCTACATCACACTTATTCCAAAAGAAGAGGCTGATCCATTGAATATTAAGAACTATAGACCTATTTCCCTACTAAATGCAGATTATAAAATTTTTGCTTCAATATTGGCAGAAAGACTTAAAAAATATCTAAATAACTTTATTCATTCTGATCAAAATGGATTTCTGCCAAAGAGACAAATCAAAGATAATATGAGAGTAATTTTGGATACCTTGAAATACTATGGGGCACAAAGCCATATACTACAAGCAAACGGCGAAGGTAATGATAGAGGGAGAATTGACAGACTCTATCAATATAAGAAAAGGAACAAGACAAGGGTGCCCACTATCACCTTTGCTATTTGTGTTAACTTTGGAAGTGCTAAATAGAAATATTAGAGACGAAAAGAGTATAAAAGGAATGAAAATTAAAAAGGAAGAATTTAAATTGCAAGCCTTTGCGGATGACTTGGTTTTTATCTTAGAAGATCCTTTAGAAACAGCACCAAAATTATTGGAAAAGATAGAGGTATATGGCAAGGTGGATGGTTTGAAAATAAACAAAGATAAGACAAAGATTTTGACACAGAATATGTTATCAAGACAAAAGGAAGAATTGGCAGATCTATTGAAAATTCAAGTTACGAATAAGATTAAGTATCTGGGGATACATCTGACAGCAAGATGTAGTACATTAAAAGAGAACAATTATATTAAACTTAAGCAGCAGATAGCACTAGACTTGGCGAAATGGGAAAATCTACAATTGTCATTAATAGGGAGAATTTCAACAATCAAGATGAATATATTACCCAGAATTTTATATTTGTTCCAAACAATTCCAATTAGGCTTGGAAAAGACTATTTTGAAGATTTAAATAAAATTGTGTTGAAATATATATGGCAAGGTAAGAAAGCGAGAATAAAGTTAAAACTTTTGCAAGACGCTAGAATTAGAGGAGGATTTGGTTTGCCTAATTGGGAGTTGTATTACCAAGCTACAAACTTGATGTGGGCCAAGGAATGGATAACATTAAGAAATACTAGATTGCTGACATTAGAAGGACATGACTTGTTGTTGGGGTGGCACGCTTTTTTATGGTACAAGGAAACTAAAATACAGGGATATTTTAGAAGACATCATATACGGGAGTCTTTGTGGTTAAATTGGGAGAAGACTAAAAGACAATGTTATCTGAAAATTCCAGTCTGGTTATCGACTATTGAAGCATTTTCTTATCCTATAATATACAAGAAGGAACAAACAGTTAGATATGGGGAAATATTGAATGAAAAGGGTGAACTTAAATCGATGCAAAATCTAGAGGAACAAGATATTAAAGATGAATTGGTTTTCATATGCGCAAATACATTCAAGGTATGATAAAGATCTTAAAACAGAAGGATTCTATGATAAATTGACTGATTTAGATAAGATTTTGACAGGTACTGATGAAAAGGTGATTAAAAAACTGTATGGATATTTATTAGAAATTAAACCAGAAGAAGAACAAGTTAAAGAAACTATGATTGCTTGGGGGAAGAATTTTGGATATGGGATCGATTTAGAGAAAGGGCAAAAATTGTGGTCTCAAAATTATAAAATGACAATGTCAACAGCATATAAAGAAAATCTGTATAAGATGTTTTACAGGTGGCATTTCCCCCCAACAAGAATAGCAAGAATGTTAAAGAACAAATCCGAAAAATGTTGGAAATGTCATCAGACACCTGGCTCATATTACCATATGTGGTGGACCTGTGCGGACGCTAGAAA
Organism: Notechis scutatus; assembly: GCF_900518725.1. Next base: position 328,406 of record NW_020717006.1, on the reverse strand, counting down.
ATACTGGACTAAAATCCACATGTGGTTGGAAAAAATGACAAAAAAACATATAGATTTGAAACCAGAGATATTTTTATTGGGAATTTTACCTGATACATATAGCAAAGTTTTGAAATACCTGATTGTAAATGTATTAACAGCGGCTAGGATTGTATTTGCTAAAAACTGGAAAAATGAGAAAATACCATCGCAGGAGGAAATCATTAAGAAAATATTGGAATGTGCTGAAATGAGTAGATTGACATTTGAAATTAGAGAACAAGAGGATAAACAATTTTATAAAATTTGGGACCTTTTCTATCAATGGTTAGATAATAAAGTACAATAATGAAATATGTAGAATTTTAGAAAATAATAAATATATAAGGATGTTTTTTTTCTACAAAATGTTTTTAGGATAGATTTGGGAGGATTATATGAATTGTTACAAAATAATACTAAGTAAATTATAGTTATCTCGCAAAATATGAATGAATAAAATTATTGTCAAATGATTGATTAATAATGATACTAGGGTATTCAACTTCTGATTGATAATATGAGCTATTATGCAATTTAACTGTAATTTAAGACTATGAAATGGATGCACAAAAAAATTTGTAAACCAACTGGCACACTGCTTGTATACTTATGGAAGAAAGGTTGATGTTTTTATGTTTTGTTTGTTTATGTTTGTCTTTAAAAACCAATAAAAATTTACAAAAAAAAAAAGAAATGTGGGGGAGGGAAGAATAATTGGACTTCATGTGGGGGGGAAGAGGGCTGGAAGTTTGAGTTGGTGACATGTAAAAAACTGGGGATCTTTCTTAACTATTCTTACTTGCTTACTGCGCAGATGTAGCCTGTTATCTCTCTAGGCCAAGGCCAACCATCTTGGCGTACCAGATGTGTGAAACGCCGCCTGAAGATGTAACCCACATGACATTATACACACCTCAGATTGGATGGCCAGTTTGAACTACTGGGGATGGGAACATGGGATAACTTTCTGTATGTGATTTTCGCGCCTATTGCCTCAGATCTTGTATTCTTTTGATGCTACCACTTCAATTTTCAGTAAAAGTCCTTTTCTCTATAACCATGGCGTCTGAGGTTTTCTTTCTTGGATTTTGAACGGAGCCCCACCTGACAGGAAGAGATTGGATGGGTTCTGTCCAAGGGCCCTCAGCCCTCGCCGTCTTCTTCCGTGGCTTATTGATCTTGGAGTCTGCGGCTTGTCTTGCAGAGCCTCGAGTGTCAGGAAAGAGCCCAGCAGAGGAAGATGCAGCTCCGCAGGGAACCTGTGTCAAGGCCAGTTCCAAGGGCAGGTGATTGGCTGCGTGCCAATCCCCAGGTCCAACACAGACTTGATATTTGGGGGAAGCCCACACCTCCTGATGAACCACGGACAAAAAGCGTGTTTAGCACTGAGTCCGTTAGGTGAGACGGGAGCCATGAAACACTTCTGCATCTCCCGGGAACTCTCCTGACTGAAAGAAGTCGTCTAGCTTCTTTTCAGACTTGCAAGATGCTTTTTAAAATATGTTTTAAATTTAAAGTAAAAGTATTAAATTTATATTTGGGTTTCACTTTATTTGAAATAGGTCTTTTTCAATGTTCTTTTAATTAAACTACAATTAACAAACATTATCGTGCAAATAAATATAAACCCAAGATGCACAGAGGGGAAAAAGAGAAAATATATAAAAAACCTCCTAAAAAGTAAGTAAAAAGACAGATGCTGTTCCCGTACAAATTTATGGATATGCTAATTATTACCATATTATGGTCTA
>NW_020717006.1:270894-326624 GCF_900518725.1 Notechis scutatus | reverse complement strand
AGAATTCTGCTTTCTGCATCTGATGCCTCATTATTTTGTGATCTTTTTTCTAATGTGGCAATTTAAGAGGCCTTGTTAATTCATACCTCAGTTGTTATGGCATCTAAAGTTATCATCGACCTAGTTATTATGTTATCTATTACCCAATGTGGGGCAATGATTATTTTAGCTTCTAAAACTGAATAGCTAGTTAAGTTCCTTATTTTTAAGCTTGAAGTTCGGTCCTGGAAATAAATGGAGAAAGCCCACCTCTGGGGGCATTTAGTTTTTGTTTAGTAATGCTACTAATCTTCTCCAAAAATGTTTGCCCGAAGGGTACAACACAAAATGGAAGAACGGCTTTTATTCCGAGCTCCACCCCAACATTTAGAAGAATCATTTTGACATGTATGTGCCAGTGGTGGGATTCAAATTTTTTTACTACCGGTTCGGTGGGCATGGCTTGGTGGGCGTGGCGGGGGAAGGAGACTGTAAAATCTCCAGTCAGGGGTGGGATTTGCCGGTTCTGCAAACTAGTCAAAATTTCTGCTACCGGTTCTCCAGAACTGGTCAGAACCTGCTTAATACCCACCTCTGGTATGTGCCAATCTGACAGTGACAGGTGCCGGCAATGGAGAATCGCCCTCTGTGGTTGCACTGGAGCTGAACATACATCAGAGTTGGAAGGGACCTTGGAGGTCTTCTAGTCTAACCTCTGGCTCAAGCAGGAGACCTATACCATTTCAGAGAAATGACTATCCAGTCTCTTCTTGAAAGCTGCCAGTGATGGAGCACCCACAATTTCTGGAGGCAAGTAGTTCCACTGGTTGGTTGTTCTCACTGTCAGGAAACTTATCCTCCTCTCCTTGATTAGTTTCCATCCATTGTTTCTTGTTTTGCTTTGGAGAAGAGGTTGCCCCCGCTTCTTTGTGGCAGCGCCTCAAATACTGGAACAGTGCTGTCATATCTCCCTTTGTCCAGAGGTGGCATTCAGACGGTTCTGACCAGTTCTGGAGAACCGGTAGCAGACATTTTGAGTAATTGGGAGAACTGGCCAATCCCACCTCTGATTGGCCCCGCCCTATCTATTCTCCGCCTCCCATCGAGACCCAGCTGATTGGCTGGGTCTCCTTTGGTTGCCCTGCACAGGAGAAGGGAGCTGGAAAGCAGGTTAGGGGGGTGGGGAAGGAATGGAGAATTTGCAGTATATCCTTCCCCTGCCACACCCACCAAGCCACACCCACAGAACCGGTAGTAAAAAAATTTGAATCCCACTACTACTTTAGTCCTGCTATAGTTGCTATAAACACCTATAAGTTTTGAGAGTGTTCCTTTTGGTTGGTCTCAGTCATTCAATGTTAAATGGTATAATATTCCTTCTGCCCTGAAGAGATTTCATCCCAGAAGAACCCCAGTAACTGATCACCCAGATTTTTTTTACTGAGAGGTTCCCTATTGCTTAAAAAAATATTTTAGATTATAAAGATTGTAGGCGCTCAAAAATTGCAATGTTTTTTTCCACAAAAAAGTATTTTTCTAGAATACAAAGGGTGAAAATAAGTTCATTAAAATGATGTTTCAGGTTTGGAAGAATAAAGATGCACTTTTGCTAAAGGATAATTGAACTCCATTATTAACACACCTATGGGTAATGCTCAACTTACAACTCACAATTGAGCCGCTAATGTAGATAGTTGTGAGTTTTGCCCCATTTTATGACCTTTCTTGGCACTGTTGTTAAGTGAATCACTGTAAGGTGTTAAGATAGTAACACCATCGTAAAGGGAATCCAGCTGCCCCATTGATTCTGTTTGTCAGAAGGTCGCAAAAGGGGATCACGTGACCCCCAGGCCACTGTGACCGTCGTAAATGTGAACCAGTTGCCAAGCGTTTGAATTCTGACCATGTGACTGTTGGGCTGCTGAAAAACAGTCATTAGTCACTTCTTTCAGTGCCATTGTAACTTCGAACAGTCGCTCAATGAAAGGTTGTAGTCAAGGATTATCTGTATATCAGGACCATCCTCACTGTGGTTTGGCTAAAACTTCTAAATCTTTTTACCTTCTTTTTACCTGAGGTGATCTTCAGGAGCAAGTCTAACCCCCACGGCTGGGCTGCATTTTGTACCGGTTGAAGATTCTGGATACTTTTCAAGGGTAGCCCCATGCAGAACATGTGTGATGTCCCTGTTGGAGACTGACTCTGAGGGAGAGGAGGAACAGCCGACAGGGAGTGGAAGTGTTGTGGAGGAGGCTGGGGAAGGGCAGGGGCCGGCTGAGCAGTCAGAGGAAGACCCAGGCCCATCCCCTCTCCGTCCTAGGGCACACAGGGAGGAGAGGATAAGGGAGAGACATGAATGGTGTGGTCTATGGAGGAGGAAAGGGCCTTGATCCTCTTCATGGGCTGCAGCCGTGAGAACTGGTTAAAAGGACGGACATGCGTATGGGCCAGTGCTGGAAACAAAGCATGGAAATATCTCTAGTCTGTCGTTCCTCTCTGAGTTTGGCGTCCTTCCCAGTGTGTGTTCCGATATCTGTGCACATCTTCAAGCCCTTATCTTGCCTGGTTCCCTTAATTGTTTCAGTGTGGTTTGTGTTGTTTTTACTCTTATAATTTATAGGCATTTTTAGTTTAAATAGCATTTCCTCCTTTTTGTAACTGCTTGTGGGGGAGTTTTTTGTCCCCAGTCAAGGATATTTGGAGCTTTGAAGCAAAGTGAAGGAACAGGAGCTTCACCTGTTTTTGTGACTGTGTTTATTTTGTATCCCACCCTGGGTCATCACAACATGTTGCAGGAGTCCAAACGTTGGGGTCAGTTGGCATCAGCTCTGAAATCTCCTAAATTGCCCAAGTGAGACCTTTGGTGGGTCGGCCACAAGTGAAATGTAGCAGTGACGTAATGAGGATTGTGGCACCTCGAGTGGAAGTGCCTCTGCAGGTGGATTGCTGTGGGATGCTTCCTAGAAATGGCAAATATTTTAGGGAACTCTTTTTGCTTTGCTTTGTAGATTAAGTAATCAGACCCATCAAGGCATCTCCGTTTTTATTCCTCTCAATTCTTTCTTTCCTTTGATGCCTTCAAGCCAGTGTGGATTCTGGCAATTGGCTGTGCTAGTCATTGCAGTTTTGGGTCAATCTCTTCCAGCATCATGTGGAAACAACCCTTGCTTCTTGTGATGACCCGAGGTGTGGCACAAAGGCAACACAGTCAGATAATCAATAGGAGTTTCTTTATTAGCTCCAACTTTGTCCCCAATGTCCAGGTTACCTTCTGGCTGGAGAAAAACTTTCCCAGGAACAGCCTTTGGCTGAAGAGAATCAAGTCCAAAATTCTCTGCTCTTGGCTTCCATCTTCCTTCCTGCTCTGAAGTCAACCCAGCAGAGCCAACCAAGAGGCTGTGAAGAGGCTCTTCCTAGAAGGCAAAGGATGAGGATGGATCCGGACACCCCGCAATGCCCAGATCCAGCTTCAACCCTTGTCTTGGTGCAAAGAGGCCCCATCAGTTATTGTATGATCTCCTTCCCAGGTTTAACAGGGGCCTCTGAGTGACATGGATAATCTCCAGATTCCTTCAGGATCATTGTATTGTTGTATTTATTTACCCGAATTTTATGTGACCACTTTAAGGTTTGCACTATTCTGATTGCTGCTCTTAGCCCCTTTCCTCTGCGCATGGGAAGCTGAAGGATCAGAATTCTTTTCCATGTTTCTCCTGGCTATTCTGATATTGCCACTTCAGCTCCAGCTATTTGCCTATTGATTTCCTTCATGCTGGTTAATGAGTGCAATGAAGCCTTTCGCTTCGCCTCTTAAGGCCCAGTCATTGCATCGCATCGCGTCTCTATCTCTAGAGCTGCCCCATCCTTCTGTAGTGGGCTCTCTGGGCGCGCCCTTGCCTTGGTCAGGCAGCATGGCCCATCCTGGCCACTTTGAGAAGGACTTCAGGAAGCCAAAATCAGCCCCAAGATGGCCGAACGGAAGTAAGTCCCATGCAGAGGGGAGAACTGGGATATTTGCCTCGAAGAGACTCAGCAGGAGCTGGCAGACCCCGTCCAAACTGCCTCTCTTGGTGGTGAACAGAAGATGGGACTAGACAGTGGTTCCAGGAGGTGCATTTTGGCTGCGTATTAGGGGAATAACTGAAGGGCCGGAGGAGTTTGATAGTGAGTCCACGGATCCAGGCTGGCCTTTAAGCCACTGGAGAATCCAGGACAGGCTCCCTTCTGCCCTGCATTCGCTTTCGGCTCCTGCAGGCCCTGTGCATGTCTGAAAGGGCCCATTCAGTTTGCGTTCCTTGTTGTGCTGCAACTGACCTAGGCTTTGGCTTAGCATTGGCTGAAATATGGGGCAGGGATTGTCTAGAACAAATCCACCCAATTAAACAATTTCATTTAGGTGTGAATTTGGTGCCAATCGACAGACAACGTGAGAAATGCTTTTCATGCCTGTTAAGCAGGATGTTATCACTCCTGCATTGCCCTCCCTTTCTCCTTTCTTTGCCTGAAGCAGGTATCAACTGCAGCATTAAGCACCCCCTCGTATCACTTGGCGGAGTGACCCAGGGGTCGTCCACAAGGTGCGATCCAAAAATCTGAGATGGCAGCCGTGATGGTGTGGTTGAACCCCCACAATGTACACATTAAAAAAGCCGACAAACCTTTGGTTCCCTCATGAAACTTTGGACCATACGTTGTGCCTCTCTCTCTCTCTCTCTCTCTCCTGGGTGCCCGGCTGCCCCAGACAGGAAGTGGATGCTGAGCGGCAGCAGCCGAAGGAGAGTGCCCAGCTGGCAGGGATGGCCAAGGGAAGAGGAAGCCCACCTATTTCTCCCCTTGAGGCCAACCCGGTGGGGGTGGGGAGTGGGGAATCCTGTGGTCATGTGCTGGAGGCTTCCAAATAAACACAAACAGCTGCAAACAATGTCCTGGGGAAAGTATGTTATTTCTGGATGTAGAGCACGGGGAGGTCTTACTTGCCCTGGGCCAGTGGTGGGATTAAAAAATTTTTTACTATCAATTCTGTGGGAGCGGCTTGGTAGGCGTGGCTTGGTGGGCGTGGCAAAGGAAAGATACTGCAAAATCCCCATTCCCTCCCCACCCCACTAACCTGCTTTCCAGCTCCGTTCTCCTGTGCAGGGCAACCAAAGGAGACCCAGCCAATCAGCTGGGATTCGATGGGAGGCAGAGAAGAGATGAGGTTGGTGGGGCCAGTCAGAGATGAGATTAGCCAGTTCTCCGGAACTACTCAAAATTTCCGCTACTGGTTCTCCAGAACTGGTCAGACCTGCTAAATCCCACCTCTGCCCTGGATGCAGTAACAGGGGTGCCAGGCAGGCTTTCCTTGGTGCAGCCACAGCCAAATGGCAGCTCCTTCCAGCTCTGCCTAAGCTCTTTCCAGACCATAATAATGGAAAGCCAGCAAGCAAACAGGTCTCCCATCCCAGAGTCAGGCTGCCTGCCAGATACATTTATTGGAATTCAGTTTGTTTCTGGAAAAAAAAGAGCAACTGCTATCTCTTTAGTGTGCTTTTTATTCAGCCTCAAGAAAAATATGTTAATTGATGTTAATCAGAAACTTGCTGCAGTTCCAGGAACTTATTTGGGGATCATTAATGCCCATTTTCCTCTCCTTTTAAGAGCTATTAATGTATAATGGTTCTATACTCTCTCCTTTATTCCCAAAAGGAGCACAAGCCTGGATTCCCAGCTGCTCAGGAAGCCGTTGTGATCCGATCCTCAAGACTAAGGACCAAATTCCTCTGGTTTTGTTGTTGGCAAGTGAATTATTAGCCTGTGATGCTAACTTTTCTTATGCTTTTGCTAAGATGCCCAGGTTTCAGCTCCCCTCAACACCTGTCCCCTGTCCGCAGGGCGGGTCTTCCTTGACAGGTAAGGTTTCCTCTCGAGCCCTCAGAAGCCTCGTGGTGCAGCCGCACTTGAGCATCTCAGCAGGGAGCATGTGTGGTTTACACATGGTTTCCACCACAATTGCAAGTTTTGCTTGTTGCCTTTCTTCTAAAAATAACGTTCATTAAAGATCTGCAGATGTGCTGATCTGTGCTAAATTATTTATTTAATTATTATTTAGCGCTACTTGTGTAAATGTTCACAGTTGTGTGTGCACACTAGAAATAGCTATTTTGAGAAAAATCACAAATTTTCTGTCCATAAATCTTCCCTCCCCCACCCCCCCCCCCCAAGTGAGCTTGGAGGTAGCACCTTTTCTTTCAGAAATAAACATTTTGCTGGCCCCAATAATGCAGGTTGATTTGCTTTCGTCCCATCAAATGGCTTTCCTGCTGCCCCTTTCACTCTCACTGTGGCTGCCAGAACTATTCTGGGCTCCCTTCCTCTCTCTTCCACCTCTGGGTGCCTTGAGCCCCTCCCAGAAAATGCAGAATTAGAGCTATCTGCAATTAGCACGGAGAAGCCCCAGCTTCCCAAAAGAACAAGCCTAAAGCAGGTTGGGGAGCTTGGCAGGAGAAGAACCTCTGAAGGGAACGGGCCAGGCGTCCTTGGGTAATTCAGGTGCCAGGGCATCATCTGGCTGGCACAAGCCTTTGCTTCCCTTTGTTGGAGAGTCTTTTTCTACTTGGATCTTGACCTCTTTCTCTGATTCCCAGGAACGTCCTTACTCACCGGTTGGCTGTGATAATTTTCGAGCGTGATTCCAGAATGTTTTTGCAGTTTGGTCTCTTTCTTGCGCACTGTAATTTGCAATTAATTTTCCTCACTTTTCACCGGATAGATATGGCACACAAAATAGGCTAAAATCCAGGTACAGAAAATAACCCAGTCCCAGCCGGAACATCTTGTATGAATCTTGCCAAAGTGTTCAGTGTTTCTCAGCCACAGCAATAGAAGAGGCATGGAGATTGAATTCCCTATCCAGCAGGCCAGGTTAAAGTCGGCGCCTCTTAAGGTTCTGAGGTTGAGAAACACTGTTCTAGTTTACCTGACCATAACAGTTTGGTACACAAGCCACAGCTGTTTCACTAAACTTGGTTAGGGTTAGTGTGCTTTGTGAATACAAGCTTCCTTTTTCTGCTCAGGGGCAGTGGTCATGCAATGGACTTAAACTATGTCAGTGAAAGAGCTGACAACAGCACTGGCATGACATGCTAAACTGGGTTAGTTTTCATCTTGGTTCATTTTTTTATACCTTTGCACTTCATGCAAATCTGCCCTTTTGCTTGTTTATGATTAAATATATTGTGTGACTTCAGAAAGGACACATTCACACAAACATAAAGATGAATCTTGTTATATATACTGTAGGTGTTTCCTCTTGTTGGATCTAAATATCCATCTGGTTCAGTTCCAAGCTGGGAGAAAGACACCAGAAACATGGAGGCTAATTGAAAAGATGGTTTATTGATGAAACAGAATCACAACCACATGTCATTCTGGACAGCTGACAAAATGGAATTGAGAGTGGGTGGGTTTTTATACCTTCCCTTTCCTTTAATATTCTTTTGGCTGTTGTCAGATTCCTATGGGGTCATGTAGGGGTCATAGCTGGCTCTATAGGCAAACGTGGAAATACAAATCCTAGGTGCATGTCTGAGCTAATCTGGTCAACCTCTGGCTAATTGTTTATCTGAGCTCCCAGGTTTCTGTGCCTTTGAAGTTTGGATTGCAATGGGATTGCTTGTGTTCTGAAAGGCTGTTGGGCAATTCCTATTGTGGCTAATGGCTTTCGTCCTGTGTTGGATCTTGGGTTGCTTTCTAATCCTACCCTTCTGCCAAGGAGTTTTGAAATATCCTGTCTTGAATAGATTTCTGCCTGTAGTATTTGCTTTGCTTATGAATAGAGCTATCTAGCTACTTCTTCCTCTTTCAATAATCTCTTTATCTCTTAAGTTCTGGCATCTGCTGTGGGCTATTAAGAAAGACTTGGGGGCTGCTTTCTGTCTTAAAGAGTATTCTGACCAAGGCTTTCTGAGACATCAACAAACACACGTTAAATCCAAAACCCTTTTATTTTAGTTCAACGGCTATGAATTATCATCATTCACAGCCCGTAATGAGTCTCAAGCAGTTATAAATAGTCCCATGGAAGTCTGCCAAAGTTCTTCAGGAGAAGTCTGATAAGAACACACCTTTATCTTTCTTGAAGTGCTACCAACCACTAAAGTACCAATTAGTCTTTCAAAACCAAATGGGACACAAATTAACCACAGAGCTTTCAGGTTCCAAACTGACCAGAGCAAACAATGTTGCTTCCTGCAAAGGTTCCTGTCCCTTTGCACTTCCTTTATACCTTATGGGAGGGGCAATCCCCTCCCAGCCTTACTCCCAAGTCACCCCTTTTGTCTTAGCTGCTTTTGCCTTCCAGCAGCTCTGCGTGCACACACACTGGTAACAGGCTCCCCTTGTTCCTCTGTCTCGCTGCTGCCAGATTCCGGAGGCTCCGAAGGCAGCACCCCACTCCCAGATGGTCCTGGCCCCATCCCTGCATCGGATGCAGGACCCTCGTCCGAGTCCTCCCCAGACTCCCAGACTGGTCCCTGTTCTTTCCCACTGACCGATTCTGCTGCCGTCTGCACAGGCTGCCGCCGAACCACAACAAAGAGTATGTTTCTCCATTTCTCCTTTGGGGAAATATAATATTCTGCCTTTTAAATATTTCCCAAAGTATTTCATTCTTCTAGGAGTAGCGAGGGGGCTTCCCAAATTCTGAGTAAGAAAAATGGACTTCAGCCACGCTCACAACACTTCCCGCTCTGTAGTGACTCTGCAAGAGACACAAAATAAACTGTAAAAGCTCAGATACCCAAAACCTTTTCCTACAGATAATGAAGTGTGGTCTGCATTTTCTAGCCACCGATAGGTAAATCTATGAATACTAAGTCTCTGGATAATGAAGGGAACCGAATATAAATAAACTGGAATGGCAATTTCAACCTTTTTCTTTATCCCAGATCATAAAATTGCTAAATCAAAACCCCCATGACTCAACCGGGCTGGAACCGGTTACTAATTCCCCGTTTTTCAAGTCAAAAGAGAAAGTCATCGAACAGAAGACATTAACGTGTCTTTGCAGCTGAAATAAACTTTGGGTCCCCCCTGTGGGCTTGCGGGGGGGGGGGGAAATTACAGCCTTCCCAGTTCAACACGGCCGTTTTCATGCCCTCGGCCTTTATAAGGACCCAGGCAAGTGGGTACAAAGGGGCACTACAGGTGAGAACCCCCCATTGGCTGGTGGGCACCCACTGACACACGCAGGACGACGGTCTCTGTGGGATCTCAAAGAAAGTGCCCACCCACAGCATATTTCATTTCATACTCATTTGTTTGTGTGTTCGTTTACTTAATTTATATCCTGCCCGTCTTCCTAATAAGCAACTCTGAGCAGCTCACAAAGAGTAAAAGGATAAATATGAAAACAGCTCTAACATTGTACAAGCTATGTCAAATATATTTAGGGGTGATCCCCTTTTTAGAACTGAATGAGCCAGGCCTGCAAGGAAGGAGTCAACGGGTTGCTGGCCCGGCCAACGCGGGGTTCTGCAATTGGAGCCCATGGTCGTGCCGAGAGGGGAAAGGGAGGCTCAGCGCTGTATTTCTGCACCCAACGAAAGAGAGGGGCACTTGTGACCCACATGCTAATCAAGGGTCACTGCTGGTGTTCAACAAGATGGTTTTTTTATGCCATAAAACCACACAGGCACATCGGAATTTCCCGTCATCCCTTCTTCCAGATTTATTGAAGACATGCACAGTTCGGGTTCACATCCAGGGGAGGGACGGGGGGGGGGGGGTTCGCAGGGGTTTGGGAGAGCCCCAAGCTAAGATTCTAACCCCCAACTCCCATTCCTGGATGGCCCCACCCACCCCATCCCTCCCCTCCCAGGACTCCCCACGTGGCCCGTGGGGAGGGCAAAAAACGGCAGGCCTCCCGGAAGTTCGAGAAGGCCGGAAATGGGCCATTTCCAGCTTCCACAGAGCCTTCAGAGCCCGTGGAGGGAAATAATGCCCCCCCCCGCCAGCATGGTGCAGGAAGCCGACTAAGCCACACCCACCATGGCCACGCCCACCCAGTAACCAGGCAGAGAACCCGTTGCTAAAATTTTTGAAGCCCACCCCTGTTAACATCCCATAATAGGGATGCCCTTCTTTAGCTAACCTTCTACCTCTGGGAGTGTTTTCTTGGCATGCTCGTGTTGAGCTTTTCGCCTCCCGACCTTTGCCCAGGCAGTCTTGACCTTCAGCAAAGGGCCACCTTCCTTTCCTTGTTCCAGGACTTCATCCCAGTCACAAAGCCACAAAGCTGGACTCGAACTCCCTGTCACGGAAGCATTTGGGGTCAGCCTCTTTCAGGGTCCAGGTGTGTCTGCTGATCCCAAACATAAGCATCACCTGAGTGAATCAGGTGGACTAGCTCTGGGCGGAGCAAATTCAAGGCTCCCCTGCCAAAGCCCTTAAGAGTTGGCTAAGGGGCCTTCAAGGTCTTGGCTGCAAGAACAGTGCACCGACTCCCAGAATTCTCCAACACACACACACACACACACACACACACACACACACACGCACGCACACCAGTCAGCTTCCCTGTCCCGGGGAGAGACGTAGCTGTGACTGCAAGGAAAACTCTTCCGTGGCCTCCAGTTCTCGGCTGCTCCTGGCAAACCTTCGGTGCCCAGCTGCAGTTCCTATGGGGTGGGGGCTGCCTGGCAGTAGCCACCATTTGCAGGAGAAGCAGCTGCCTTAGCTTTGCCCCGGTGCCACTCTGGGTGCCCTGCAACCATCAACCACTGGCTCTGAAGCAAAGCTGAGGGTCTGTTGTTTTGCTTTTGAGGACTTGCCAGAAGATCAGCCCCCCCCCCCCAATCCCCTTCAGGTGACAAAGGGATCAGTGGCCACCACATAAATCTAGAGCTAATCCCCACGATCAATATTTTTCATTAAGAGCCTGCGCGAGTCAGGCCGTCGGAGGAAGAAAATCTGTTTAGGGTGACATCTTGATGAAGTTATTCAGCGCGGGGCATTTAAGTGACTGAACAGTAATCAAGAGTGGGGAGATTGGAGGTCGCTGGGCTGGGGGGGATTCACACAAGGAGGGGGCTGCCAGCTGGATTTCCCCCAGGTGGGGTGGCCACGATCCCCACAGAAGCTGAACAGATTTCTCTTGGGGACAGAGCCCTCCTGTGCCACGCAGAGCCCCCTCCGGCAGCGCTCCGTGTCTCTGCCCTGGCTGGCATCCCTTTTCCTCAGCGTGGCTCTTAATGTTCAGCCCAGCTCAGGACCTTTCTGGATGCTCTTTCTGTCTTCTGCAAGGCCCTCCCTCCCCCCTCAGTCCCTTCTGACCCCTCTGCCCCCCTTGGGCAGCCCCCTCTGACCCTCCCCACCCTGAACTTCATGAAAGGGCCTGGCCAGAATTGTTTGTGGGAAAAGAAGCTTCCTGGAGGGAATCCTGGCTTTTTTTAATGTCCGGCTACTCTGGAGGTTCTGCAATGGATCGTGTGTCCTTGCTCCTCATCATGCTCAGCTGGTCAGACAAGCCCACACAGCTCGGAGTTGTGTGTGCAGCAGGTTGTCCTTCTTCGTCAATTCCTCCTCTGCATTGGGGAGAGGGATGTTCTGACCCAGGATTCCTGAGACCGTAATTAAGCACACGCATGGTCCAAACAACTCTTGTTTTATTTCAACACTGGGAATTATGTTCATTCCCAGCCTGTAATGAGTCCCAAACAGTCCCTCGAGATAAGCACCCACCTTTCTCTCCTTTGAATTCCTGCCAACAACTAAAGTGCCAAATTAACTTGAAAAAACAAAAACAAATGAAGAACAAAGTCCACACAGAGCTTCGATGTTTAATCCGAACAGAGTGAACAACTTTGCTTCCTGCCAAGGTTTTCCTACCTTTGTACTTCCTTTATCCCTTATGGGAGGGGCAATCACCTTCCAGCCTTACTCCTGAGTCGCCCCTTTTGTCTCAGCTGCTCTTGCCTTCTGGCAGCTCTGAGCATGCGCGCACTGGGAACAGGCTCCCCTGGTTCCTCTGCCTCGCTGCTGCCAGACTCTGGAGGCTCCGGAGTCAGCACCCCACTCCCAGATGGTCCTGGCCCCATCCCTGCATTGGACGCAGGACCCTCGTCCTCCCCAGACTCCCTGACTGGTCCATGTCCTTCCCCACTGCCTGATTCCGCTGCTGTCTCGGCAGGCCGCCAGCGAGCCACAGGGGAGGCCTTCAGGGCCATGCAGGGAGCGCTCCTTCAGAGAGCCACAGTGATGGGCCCCTGTTCCTTGCAAGGGAGATTGGCTGCCTCCCTCCTCCCCTCTGCTGCAAACCGAGTCATGCCTGGCAGCTCAGGGGAGCCAGCAAACAGCCTTCCCTTCCTCTCTCCCCTCCAGCTTCTCCGGAGAGTTGGCTGCCACTCGGCCATTAGGACGGATTCCTTTGGGGCAGATAAGCTCCTTCAGGCACTTCACTCTCCCCCCCCCGCCCGTTTCTCCCTGTTGGTGCTGATAGTACGACACCCCCAGACAATCAGACCAATCTTCACAAATCTGCGCACAGCCTAACAATCGTGGTGGAAGACAGGCTCCCAAAGACCCACAGATCCTACACAAGTGTGGCAGCCTGGCAGGAAGCAAACTCCCAAGAGGGCAGAGCTCAGCCTGGCTCAGTTTACCTGAATGAAACTGCCGTCCACGCATGATGTGGAAGGAAGGTCCTGGCTTGCAATGGGAAAGCTGCCTGTTGCCCGCTGGCCTGGCTCTCCCCTCGCCTGCTCAGGGAGGCTGAGGCTGGCCTGACCTCGGGGAAGGGGAAGGGCAGGGCTGGCTATTGCCTGCTCTCCACAGTCCTGAAACCTTCCCCGGCTTGCAGCTGAAGCGGATAAATAGAAACCGGCTGCTGTTGGGTCTGCAGCCCCCCCCTCCCCCCACCCCCTTGCCAAGCCCTGCCAGGGGCAGCTGATGGCTGTCGCTGAAGGCAGCTCCATCAATAATGGATGCTTGCAAACCAAGGAAGTGCGAAAATTCTCTCTCCCCCATGAATTATAAATGCAGCACGGCTCGGCTGGGCTCCATCTCCCTTTCCATTTCTTTGTGTATTAAGAGGGCGGGGGGAGAATCATGTTTCCAATTAACACGTTCCATCCTTAGGTGACACAAGAGCAGTTCTCCAGCGATGTGCAGATGCCATCTCTATCCCTGCCAAGCTGCAGATGAGGGGGGGAGCAGCAGAGCCAGCTGCAGTGGGCACCTGGGTCCCCAGGCCTCTCCGGGGTCCAAACATTCAGAGCCACGAAGGGAGAGGCAACTTCACTTTTGCGTCAATGGCTTTGCACTAAAGGTAAGCCGGGCGTGTGGTTGCAATTGTGTGTCCCCAGACTGTTTTGTAGATGCCCTGCTTTGGGGATGAGGTCCCAGCAAGGCAACGACAGGCTCAGCCCCCGACAAGCAAGGGATGCTCTCTCAGGAGCCCAGGGTGGCAGGCACGGCCAGCTCTGCCCCATCTCCTGGGCCCTAAGATCAGGGCAGCAGCACCTCCTTCCGGTCTCCCTGGGCCGTCCCGTCTCTGCTCAGGTGTGCGGTGGAACCGAGAGAGAGAGAGAGAGAGAGAGAGAGAGAGAGAGAGAGAGAGACGAGCCTAAAGGATGAAGAAAGGACGAACATGTGGGGAGGGCAAAGTATCTATACTCTCCTACTTAACCTGGTTTGGGCATCAGCTGCCTAAAGTCCCTCCTGCATTCCCACCAGTGGGAGCTTCTGCTGTGGAGGTCCTGCTGGCTTCCTCCTTCCCTCTTGCTCCTGGTCGTCTGGGGGCCCGGGGGCCCAGGGCCACTGCTGCACGTCAGGCGCCAGGGAAAAGTGAGCGGCAGGGATGGCCAGAGAGCCCTTGGGGGTTTCAGATGAAGGGCTCCAATCCTCGCCTTGTCCAGGACAGCAGATAGTGTGGCTTGACCAGGTGCCCTAAACACGTCACATCTCAGGCTTCGGTGTCATTGGCGCGTACCCTGTAATTGCCTTCTCTTGTACTGAATAGCCATTTCCAAGAATATGGTGCAGATCCACAGGGAACCAAAACGGTGGTACATTTCGTAATTAGGCCTAAAGAAAAGATGAAAGGCTTTTGCAAAATTGCCCATAATTGTCGGTGACTTTTGCTTTTTCCTAAGAAAACAGTTCTGGAAACAGCAGGACATGATGGCAGGCAAAGAAAAGGCTTACCCTGAGCTGCCGAGAGGCAGAGGCAGGACTGAAATGGTGGGCCATCCACGGCTTTCCATGGGGAGCTTCCCCAGCTCTGGGTCCCTTTGTGGCAATCCTGAGCCCACTTAGTTCTCCACCCAGCGAGAAGAGCAAAACTCCAGAAAGCCAAGGGGAGGAAGTAAAGGCTCTTGGGACAATCCTGCCTTGGACCCACATCCAAACCCGGGTCCGAAGTACGCAAGGTCCCAGAGATTTCCCTCAATCCCATGCAGCAGAGGAACAAGCCCCACAGTTCCCCCCCCCTCCACCTTCCCAGCTGCACATCCACACTCTTCAAGTGTGGAGGGAGAGCTGGACACGCGGCCATCTGGAGAGCCAAGAATGGTTCAGAAAAGGAGCCAGCAGAACGACTGTGCTGCTGTGCCTGCCTTCTCTTCTTGCCCTTGCCCACTGCCCTGCCCATCTTCCACGGGGACAGAGCCATTTCTTCCGTTATTATTGTAACCTCCTTAGTAGTTCATCCGAAAGTCAGGCCTGGCCCGGTGAGGAGCAACCGCTGTGGGTTTCCCATCTGCCTCCTTCCCTCGCTGCTTATTCTAGTTGCGTTCCTGGCTCGCTACACATCCCGCCCATCAAAAAGGTGCAGCCTGACTGGCAAGATTTGTTTTTTGACAAATTCGAGCTTCTTCTTGTATTGCATCCGTCCTGGAGGGAGCTCGAGGCCTTCCCAGATGGTGACCTCCTCCATATTTCCAGCCACTGGGTGAGGAGAGAAAGCACAATAAGAGGGACAGCAGAACTGCGGTTTAACCGATTAGCAGATTAATAGAGTTGGAAGGGACCTTGTAGGTCATCTAGTCCAACCCCTCCACCCAAGCAGGAGACCCTACACCATTTCTGACAGAAGGGTAGTCCAGCCTCTTCTTGAAAGCCTCCAGGGATGAAGCTCCCACCACTTCCGAAGGCAACTGCTGTTCCACGGGTTGATGGTTCCCACTGTCAGCAAAGTCCTCCTTATTTCTCCTTATTGGTTCTGGATCCAGGGCCCGGGGTGTGTGGATGATGGGCATGTGGGCACAAGATGGCTGACCTCTCAGGAAGACCGCAAAACTATGCTTGGCCAGAGCATGGCAAACAGCATCAGAAGAGCTTTCAGCTGGGAGATAAAAGCCCTGAAGGAAATAGAGACTTGCACGCTATAGAAGGAAATGTGGCTGTAATCGAGACTACTAAATCATTCAGTAAAAAGCAGGAGTAACATTGGCTCATAAAGTTGTGGTTTCCATTGTCTACAAGTTAATGCTCAGATGTGCCTGAACTTCTAATGCAGGAAATGAAATATGATTTGATTGATATAATGGAGACCCAGTGAAATTACCCCACATTTGAGAATTCCATTTATTCAAAAGATATCAAAACAAGAGGGAGAATCCTGTGCTCTGATTAACATCCGTTCAGGAGTCCGAATGAATTAAATGGCCTTTTCCTGCTGCTTGCACAGAAGTGTTCTCTACCTTAACCTTAAGCTGTCATGAAACTTTCTGTCCTCGATCCCTTGGTCCTTTCCTGACTTTATTATCTTCCTTCCAAATCACTCCCAGTTCCTGATCTCCTTTTCAGGTAAACAGGTGACAAATTCTAACAGAACATGAACACCTTTGTGCTGCCCTAGGACAGGGGTCCCCAAACTTGGCAACTTTTAAGACTCAGCCAGCTAGAATTCTGGGAGTTGAAGTCCACAAGTCTTAAAGTGGCCAAGTTTGGAGACCTCTGTCATAGGACAATGTCAGAATAAGGGGGAAGCTTCTTTTAATAGGAGGAGAGTCAAAAAAAATGGGAGGGGCTCATCAAAGCAGCTGCCACTTCATAAAACGTACCTCTCCCGCTACACTCCCTCTGGCTTTTGACTTGAATGCCAGCAGAAACATCTTCTCTTCTCTTGGAATGACTGAAAGAGAACTAGCTAGGGCTTCGTTAGCTTCACTGATGGTAGAAGAAAGTGCCACAAATCCATACGCCAACTGTGCCCTGAAAATGACACAGAAAACATTAACAGGAGAAGGGAAGAACTGTTCAATATTTCTTTGGTCTCATTCTCCTCTGGCCACGTGTGCTCCACCAAGAAATGATGAGTAGTAGAAGGAAGGGGGTGACAGAGGCTTCTGGGTGATGTTTGTGGTGGACTAAGGTGTTTCTGGAGAAACAGAATAGCTGCAGCGATTGGTTGCTAGATGATGACTTCTGGCTGACAGCCTCTCAGAAAAAGGAGAGGCCAAGAGATTGCCCAGCTGCCCTCTGGACAGCTGCTCCTCATCAAAGGTTCTTGCCGTCAACTCGTGAGTCCAGTGGTGGGGAGTCGAGGAAGAGCCAGCATGTTCACAACTGCAATGCAGCCTTTGAGTCGCTCAAAGCCTCCTTTTCTTAATCACATTTGGATATAATCTATTTACTGTTAAAAAGAGATCATCAGTTCAGCAGGAGAAAGAAAGCAAAAACAGCCATGAGTCAGCCTTCATTCCAAATTAAAAAAGAAGAAAGCAAAATAATAATTTCAAGCAGCTTAAATTAACAACAAAACACTTCATAAGATTCTAACCTAAGAAAATTAGAAAAGATAAAGGGGGACAATTTAAATTTGAAATATTTATACCTTAGCAAATGTGCTTTTTGGACAAAGAAGCCAAACTTTCATAAAAATGCTGATTTAATATCACAGGGAAAAGACAATTGGTGGATTTTACCAAACAAAGAGATAAATGTAGTATGAGATAGACTTTTTGACTGTGTAATCAGAATTATAAAGTTCCAAAGTAGAAAAGTGGGTGAAAGGAAGGAGAGGATCATTAGAGCAACTGACAGAAAAGGATATTAGTGCAGAGATATTCGAAAAAAGTTTGAAGAGATGGGGAAGAAGATATCTGATTCTATTAAATATGTTAAAAGTGATCTGGCTGCATTTGAAGGGAGAATGGAAGAAACGTTTGTAAAGATGAAAGAGGAAATGAAAGAAGTTTTAAAAAGCTGAAGACTCTGTATGACAACTGATGGGAAATGCAAAACAAATTAAAGACAAAGTGGAAATTTTAGAAAGTAAGACAGAAATAATAAAGAGAGAGATGGAAGAGGAGTTAGGCAATCTTTGCTAACTTTGGTGAAGACACCAGAGAAAAGGTTGTTTAATCTTTAACAAAGTCTTTGGATTGGGATAAATATGATATGGAGGCAGACATCGACAGGGTCTACAGAATTAATGCACAATTTGCAAAATTAGGAAATGTTCCAAGGGATTTTGTCAGGAAGAGCATTAGAGACCTGCAAGTTTTGCAGTAATATTCTAATATTAGATTGAAGGTTAAGAATGCAGATCTGATTGCACTTAAGGAAATTCTGATTAGAATACTGTGATTTTGGAAATGACCAGGCTGAGCCCGAGGGCAGGGTCAAACACATCATCAGTCTGGAGTCTCCAAAGACCTAAGTCCAGCCCCCAGCCGCCTGAAGTCCATTGACTCTTGTGCCAATTTGCCTTGGCCATTAGTAGATCATGTCAGAGTATATTCATGAACTGAAAAAGAGCTTGGTAACAAGGTCAGCCAATGAATAGGCATAGCAACCAAATCAGCCAATGAGGATAGTTTGGAAACTGAAACTAGAAATAGCCTAGGCTGGAAACTGAAACTAAAAGTAGCCTAGGCGTGGCTCTATATTAAGCTCTGTAACTCAGCAGCTATATGTTGAGCTCTGAGTCTGTCTATTGAGATGAAACTGCTTCTCTCCTCTTGCTTGCCTGCTGATCTATTGAAGATGAAACTAACCTGCTTGCTTGCTGAAGACTGGAGCTCTGCTCTGAACTTGCAACATGTTTCTGTTTGAGTTGCTCCATGTTGGAGAAATCTACAACTGGTTTGTAAAATCTACTTATGTTTATAAAGATGTTAAATGAAGCATCAGCCATCTGTGTTTATTTTTCTGGTGCTGAATTATCACTGCAAAACTCTCAATAGATCAGATTCTTGTGTATAGGTTGCATGGAATAAACTTCCAATGCTGCTGAACTCTATCGTGTCTCCTGGTTGCCTGCACCTGACATGTGTAAAATAAAACAGGTCCTTTTTATTTTGTTTTTTACTGACAAGTTTAAGCAAAAAAAAAAAAAGATATCTGTCAGGCCCAAAGATGACTCAGTGAGATGCAATCAAGTCCAGTTCTTTATTTGCTTACATTTAATAGAATCTTACAAGTCTGAAGCTCCTTCCAACCTCATGAATGTATCCTGGGAGATTTTAAGATGTTGAATTTTTCCCTCCCCTCCCTATCCAGTGCAGGACCAGGCCAGTCTCTTGTCCTGGGACCCTTTCTGGAATGTGCTGCCTGGGAAGCTGTGAGGCTAGGGTTGACATCCCCCCCCCACCCGGCGCGTGCACGCCCACCTCCTCTGGCTGCACATTCCAACACAATACGATTCCATTAAGATAAATTGGGAGGTGTGGTTTTTACTTTGAAACAGCAGAGCTTTTGACCTGGTGCGGTTCCAAACCCAGAAATTTCTTAGGGGAAAAAAAAATCAAAGAAAAAAAAATTATACAACAGAGTTAACAAGAAACTGAAAAAAAGGGGCACATTAGGCACTACAGAAATTGACTTTTCTAAAATTTTGCATAAATATGGATCTTAAATGCTTGACATGAAATATGAATGAAGCAAATGCTCTCCCAAAAAGAAAAAAAAACATTTTGAATGCCTCTGGGTGAGTTTCATGACAGACTTGATGCCTCCAAAGATGCGGAGATGATCAGAATCCAGACCGCGATTTCTGGCTGGCGGAGCATCTCCAGATGAGGAGCAATTGCTGTCTGCACCCCCGATGGCGGCTCCTTGTGTGGAAACCATGGGGCTCGAAGGCTCTCGTGTTCCCCTCATGAGAAGACCGGCCAGGGGAGGAAGGGAAAGGCAGCCTGCTTGCAATCACTAGTCAGCCTTTGCAAGGTTACTCGGTTCATTCACAGCCTCCCTTTCTTAAACCCTTTTGAATATAACCAATTTACTGTTAAAGAGATCATCACGCTAGCAGAATAAATAAAACAGCCGCTCAGTGAGTCAGCCTTTCTTCTGTGTTACAGAAAGAAAAGAGGAAAATAATATTTGAAAGACTTCAACAGTAAAAACAACAACAACTTAATAGGATGTTGACTTAAGAAAGCCATAACTCTGGGGAAAGGGGGGACTGTATAAATTTGAAATGTTTTGATGAAAGCTCTTGCAGTTTTATTTGGAACTAGTTAGACAAGCAGTCCTGGCCTTCATGGAAATGTTGACTGTTGTTCAACTAACATCAAAGGGGAAAGACAATCTTGGATGTTACAAAATAAGACGATAACTGTAATTAGAGATGGACTGTGTGGCTGAAGTTATGGAGAGTCAGATTGAAGCATCTGCCTACTTTTGTCTGACTGAAGAAAGGAGCAGCACAATATCACATTCAAGACAGTCCTGCCCCCTTTGGGCCTGGATGCAGTGTGGTGATGCCTATGCACGCAAGGAGCAAGGTACTGTATGTATCGGACCCAACTGCACAACTTCAGAGTGATCTTCCCTCTCCGGATCAAGTTCTAGTAAACACACTGAAAACAGACTATTCTGTAATAGTAACAAGAGGAAACCATCCACAAAGAGAGAAGCTTCAAGCCATTGTATTGTGTGGGTGGGAGAAAGTAACACAAGAATTTAAGCTTTGATTTCACTATAAATAGGGCTCGTACTCAGACCTCCAAGGTCCCTTTCAGCTATTCCTTGTCTAAGGACTAGAATGAGCTGGGAGGGACCTTGGAGGTCTTCTAGTCCAGCCCCTGCTCAAGCAGAAGAATCTATACCATTTCAATAAGTGACTGTCTAGACTCTTTTTAAAAACATCCAGTGATGGAGCATCCACAACTTCTGAAGGGAAGTTGTCCTCACTGTTAGGGGAAGTTTCTCCCTAGTTCCATGTTGCTTCTCTCCTTGTTCAGTTTCCAACCGTTGTTTCTTGTCCTTCCCTCTATTGCTTTGGAGAATAATTTGACCCCATCTTCTTTGTGGCAGTCTCTCAAATATTGGAACACTGCTATTGTCAACTCCTAAAACATTCTTATGCCTGTTTTAGGAGTTGCCATAAAAAAGGGGGGGAGGGAGGGAGGAAATCTAGAGGGGCAGTGCAGCAGTTTGAAAGCGAAAGTACATTCCAACTCTTCTCTTTAAAACGTTGTAACTAAACCACCAGAGATTTTGCCCGCGAATATATTTAGTTGGAGAACATGAATGACGACACCCAGCCCGTGAAGGTGCTCAATGGGAGAATCTGGTTTAGGAGACCCCCGGGGGGACAGGGGAAACAGAGTCACAGGGGACTGTAAGTTACATATGCCAGAGTTGGCTTCATACAGGGCAGGGCCAGTATGTCACCTCTAATGAATTCTTTGAAGTTTTTTGAAGTTTAGCTCGAGAATCATGATTTAATTAGGGTGATTGCTGGAATCCTGACAGCTATCATGTCACCCCTAATTCTTCTTTTCTTTAGCCAGACCCAAACTTGATACATGGCAGTTGATGGGATTCTTTCATTATGACTTTGCTTCTTCTAACTTACGTATAAGAGATCAGCATCCATTTGTCTCTGTCTAGGCTACTTCCAGGACTACTATCTACCATGAGATGGCTTGTATATTTGGAGAACCAGAGAAGTTCCAGACAGCTGAAGGAGGCCAGCCATCGTCCCAGGCAGCAGACCCATGAGGGGAAAAGAACTACAGATCAGCATGACTTCAATGGCTGGGAAGTTTCTGAAGCAAAACATAAAGAAATCAGCAGGGGCTTGTTAAGAACAACCATGCCAAGCTAGACTTCCCACATTGTTTAACTGAGTAATTTCCTCAGTAGATTGTGGGAATGCTGGAGATATGGTACATTAGATGCAAGCAGAGGATTTGACAAAGCACATCATGCATTCTGACCCTCAAGGTCAGAATGTATGATAATTAAATGAAGATAAAGTTGGATTGAAAATTATATTTCAAATGTGATCTATCAGTATAAAGAAGAAGTGTCATAAAGTTCACTTCTGGATCTTACACTTTAAAAATGTTAATTACTAAGATAAAGTGGTAGAGGAAATGTTCATCTTATTTGCCAATGATTCCAAATTAGAAGTCACACATATGTAAACATACTCATACTCATCACCCTATTGCCTTTTGGGATAAATAACATTATGCGAAGTGCAAGTAAAACATGAGAAGTAGCAAACAAACTAAAAAATAGCATAGCAACACCATTATGCCTCTTCAAATGTTCCTGTCCTTGCAAACTATCTTAACATTTGCTGCAAATAATTTAGTTTTCCAATTAGCAACATAGCATCTTATGGCAGAAGTTGTTCAGACCAGGCTTTTTATGGTTTAGAAATGTATGAAAGTGAGAAAGTAGATTGTATGTTTGTTGTTTTAGAAAAAGCACGTGACAAGACGCAAGTTATGGATCATTTTGCAAAAATATATAATTGAGGGTTAGTTGCTGAGTACCATAAGAGCAACGAAGGATGGAAATCAAGCATGCAAGAGAATGAACGGAATCCTAAGCAAATTGTTCAGCAAGAAGCAGGGAGGAAGACACGAATGTGTGAAGATTTGGGGATAAACCTATCAGAGGATGGAGGAGAGGCTTCCTTGGAGCATGATAATACTCCCAAGAGCTGTTATCCAGGTGGTCAAGCCAGGAGCACATCTGGAATGGGACAGCTTGAGCATGCCCCAGCATTCCCAGTTTTGGCTTGGCAACATTACTGACCCGTGTGAACCTTAGAGCATAGCAAGATGGCCCTGCTCTATGGGTAGGACTTGCGCACAGTGCTGCTAGAAATCTTGGTGCTTCAGCTCTCTAGATGTGTGCTTGTGGCAATGAACATTTAAACATGTGCCTGTGGCTTCTGGTGCATTTCTGGGTAGGCTTCCAAATGCTGCTTTTGACTCACATGGCTGCATGCACAAAGTCTTCCCTTCTTCTGGAAGAGCCAGCTTCGTTCCTTGAGAGGTTGGATACTCCAGGCCCCAGTCCTGGCTCTGGGGAGACCACCTGGCTATGCACAAGAGTCAGCCCTTCGCTGCGCCTGCATGCATTTCAGAGGGTGGATGTTAGTCAGTGAGGCTGTCTCTGCTAGACAGGGAAGACCTGTGGTAGAGAAACAAGGCATGAATATTTCAGGAGCACACACTCACAGGGTCATTTGCAAGCTAGTGAAAAGCAATTTTCCCTGGTTTCTTTGTATTGGATATTTTTCAGTACTTGGCGCTGCAATTTTAAGCACTTGACTGAACACACTTGAAGGAGTCTTCCAGCATTGTTAGTCTGAGCATGAACCTGAATGCCAGCAAAAAAAAAAAAAAAAGCTTGCCAATCAAAAACACGTAACGGTGAATATCTTGGGCATCTCTCCAGTTGGCAGCTTCTGCCAGTTCAGGAGAAGAAACAACCCAGGTAGAACTATTCATTCATCCCAAACAGCAATGAACTGGGTTGCTTCTTCTCTTGACCTGGCTCATCTACAGGTGGCCCCTTCCAAGCACTCAGCCACCACCCAGGTATAATTGTCCACGTGGGCTTTGCAAGCCCTGAGGGCGGAATGGGCTCGCTCAAATCCAGCTGTTGGCTGCTGCTGAAGGCCAACCAGCCTTCCTGCCATTCAGAGCCACTTAGCATTCACCACCCACAAGTTGGTGCTGGGTGCAGAAATGATGCTGAGCTGAACCATTTCTTGGCCAGCTGATGGCAAGGAAGATTTCCCCATTTTCCTTTCACTATCTTGAGCCACAGAAGTCCTGAAGGAGATTATGTATTTCGGTCTGTTTAATCTGCTGTCATAAAACATGTCAGTATTATATGGAATATTCACTTTTATAATTTAGGGCATCACTAGTTAAGCAAGTAGGTTTTGAAATGAACAAAAATTTTCAGCCGAGCTTATCCATTAAGTAAAGAGAGAGAGCAAACAAAAGGGCCCAATTGCATTGGGTTGAGCAATAAATTTCTACCTTATTGACTTCAGCTGCCTGCAGAATTTTACAAGAGGGAAGCCCGGAAACAGGAACATTTCTGGAAGAGCAAATCTGTGGTTTGAAGGAACCCTCCTCTTCACACACCTTTGACCCTCCCTCCCCCCTCCATGCGACTTCATTGTGCTCCCGTCCCACCTTCAGCCTAGGATAAGCATAGCTGGGGCTCACCATGCGCATGTCCACAAGTCCCATTCCTGAATGGGGGGCTTGGGGGCAAGGTGGGCTGCTGGGAGTTAGCGGGGGTTCGGGAGAGCCCCTCAGCTAAGATTCTGTGCAGTTCAGGGAACCCCCAAATCCCACTCCTGGCTGGCCCTGCCCACCCCTCCCCTCCCAGGAGTCTCCATGTGGTCCATTTTGGATGCAGGTAAGGGCAGGGTGCGCTCGGAGGCTCAGGGAGGGCAAAAAACGGGTCTCCCAGAGGCTCCAGAAGGCCGGAAATGGGCCCGTTTCTGGCTTCCAGAGAGCCTCAGGAGCCCGGGGAGGGCAAAAATGCTCCCCCCCCCACCATGTCACAGGAGGCCAATTAGGCCACACCCACCCAGCAACCAGGCAGAGAACCCGTTGCTAAGCTTCCTGAAGCCCACCCCTGGTGGGGTGCCCTTACTTCATAGCTCTGCAAGAGGCACTCAGAGAGCAGAGGGAGGAACCCAGCAGGGCCACCGGAAGTCCTCCTTGCCTTGGGCAGAGAAGGGGCCTGAAATGCTGCTCTGGCTCTCCGTGTGCGGGAGGGGAGGGTGCCTCCAAAGTTTTGAAGGATGTGCCAGCAAAAGTCCTTTTGTGTTTTCAGATGAGAGTTGCCAGTTGCAGGGAGCTAAGCTACACGGAGCCTCCAAGGGAGGCCATTGGCTGCCGTGCCTGAGAGCCCTCCCCTTCGTTCCTGGCCAAGGCGCGCAGGCCGGGATCCAGTCTTTCACACGGTAGATCACCTTCCTTTGTTTTTCCCATCTCCTGGCCTGCTGCCAGGTTGCCCCCCCCAGAGCAGCCAGAGCACCTGTGCCAGAAGGCGAGCGAAGGAAAGGAAGGCTGAGCACAAAATGGACCAGGCCCAAGCAAATGAACCATCTCATGCTTTTGTGCAACATTTGTCTGAAATTATAAGCCTGCCCAACTCAGACAGTACGATTTTGGAATTCAGCAGACAAACAAACAATGAAGTGAAAGAACATAAAACATACACAACAAATAAATGTAAAATGGGGGGGGGGGGGGGGAATGAAATGATGACCAAACACAATAATAGAAACCACCAAAAAGGAACTCTGTTCAACTGCAGCCCAACACCTGGGGAGAAAGGCAAATCTTTGGGGGTTCCCTAAAAGTGGGCAGGGTTGGGGCCTGTCCTTCTGGAGCACAGAGAGCCACCGAAAGGCCAACTCCCTCCCGGCCATCAAGGAGCAAAGTTTAAAAGAAGGTCAACAGCCAGACTGCCATGTATGCCAAACCAGGTTCCAAACTCCCTTCCAGGCTCCTGTGTTTATTGGAAGCGTCTATACAGCCTTCGCTAGACTGTGTGGTGGGAATGTCAGTCCTCTGCGCCAGTTGTGTGTTATCTTCTCTGCACCCAGAAACCTCTACCCAGAGCACCTAGGGACCTTGGGGGTAACTACTTGGGTTTGGAGTAGTCACCCTACAATTCAACCCCGCTCCCCAGAATCCAGGAGGCTCAGCATCTGAAACCAGGCTTAATAGCAATAACTGTGAGGGGGATCTTGGAGTCTTAGTGGACAACCAGCTAAACAGGAGCCAGCCATGTGCAGCAGCAGCCAAAAAAGCCAATGCAATCCCAAGTTGCATCAGCAGAGGGATACAATCAAGATCAAGTAATGTACTAATACCACTCTGTAAAGCCTTAGTAAGACCACACCTAGAGTCCTGCATCCAGTTTTGGTCACCACACTATAAAAAGAGACTCTGGAGACTCTAGAAAAAGTGCAGAGAAGAGCAACCAGGATGATGAGGGGACTGGAGACTAAAACACATGAAGAACGGTTACAGGAAGTGGGCCTGGCTAGTCTAGGGAAGAAGAGAAGGACCAGGGGAGGCATGATAGAGGTCTTCCAATATTTGAGGGGCTGCCACTGGAGGAGGGGGTCAAGCTATTTTCCAAGGCACCCAAAGGCCAGATGAGGAATAATGGATGGAAAATCAACAAGGGGAAATTCAACCTGGAAATAAGGAGAAATTTTCTGACAGTGAGAACAATCAACCCATGGAACCAAAGTTGCCTTCAGAGGTTGTGGGAGCTTCATCCCTGGAAGCTTTCAAGAAGAGATTGGACTGTCATCTGTCAGAAATGGTGTAGGGTCTCCTGCTTGGGGGGTTGGACTAGATGATCTACAAGGTCCCTTCCAACTCTGTTAATCTGTAAATCTGTAAATTTTGTCTTGAAATAAAAGCTACCAATTCCCCCCCTACCCCCCACCCCAGGCTCTTCTATCTCACAGTTCATGCCAGCTTCTCACCTTTATCAATCTCTTTAAATCAGGAATATAATTTGTTTGTGAACCAACCTGTTTAAGTATTTGTATTTGTTTATTGAATATATATAGGTTCTGGGCAGTTCACTCTCTCCTCAAATTAAAAAAAATACCACAGAGTTTAACAACAAGAATCATTAAACAATAAAAACTATTAAATCCCTAAAAATCATAATCTGCAGGAAAGCACCATTCATTTTCTAACAGGCCAACCATTTTACAGGCTCTGCACCAATGTCACCAGATCCCCAAGCCCCATCTTAAGGCCTTTTGGGAGGCCATCAAGGTTGGGAGCAATCTGACTTGTGTGTGTGTGTGTGTGTGTGTGTGTGTGTGAGAGAGAGAGAGAGAGAGAGAGAGAGAGATCTTCCAAAGGATCACAGCAGAAGAGTCTCTATTCCTGAATCCCATCAGGTGCCATTACTTAATTAACAGAATAATAAATTAGAAGGGACCTTAGAGGTCTTCTAGTCCAACCCCCTGCTCAGGCAGGAGATCCTATACCATTCTGGACAAACGGCTGTCCAGTCTCTTCTTGAAAACCTCCAGGGATGGAGCCCCCACAACTTCTGAAGGGAAGCCGTTCCACTGGTTGGTTGCTCTCACCCTTAGGAAGTTTCTCCTCAATTCCAGGTTGCTTCTGTCCTTGATTATTTGCATCCATTGCCTCCTTGTCCTGCCTTCAGGGGCTTTGGAGAAGAGGTGGACCCCCTCCTCTTCTTTGGGGCAGCCCCTCAAATCCTGGAAGGCTGCTACCCTGTCCCGCCAGTCCTTCTTTTCTCTAGAGAAGCCAAATTCAGTCCCTGCAACCGGTCTTCGTGTGTTTTAGCCTCCAGGCACCCAGTCCTCTTGGCTGCTCTTCTCTGCCCTCTTTCCAGAGTCTCAGTGTCTTTTTTGTACTGTGGTGAGCAAAACTGGATGCCGTAGCCTTCTAAGCCTGTCCTTACCAAGGCTTTATAGCGTTGCCGTGCTAACATTGATAGGATCCGCAGTCTGTCTTTCTGCCAGACCTGGCGGGATAACTAGAGGTGACCAGGGAGAGCCAGTCCCTCAAGTAACCCAGTGGGTAAGGCACCAGGCCAGAAACCAGGAGACCATGAGGTCATCAAGTCCTCCCTAGCTATGAAAGCCAACCGGGTGACTTTGGGCCAGTCCTTCTCTGTCTCAGCCCAACCCACCTCACAGGGTTGTTGTTGTTGTGGGGAAAAGAGGGGGAGGAGGAAGATATGTTGGAGATAAAGGTGAGATACAAACCAACAAACCAACAATTGGTAGAAGCAGAGAAAAGTTGGGGAGAAAGTGAACATTAGCGTCTTGGGAGTCAACATTACAGAAGAAGAAATTAGGCCATAGTTACAGGATCACAGGGTTGGAAGGGGCTTCAGGGATCATACCTTTTAATCCCCTGCTCAGTGCACGTTCTGCTAAAGCGTTTCAGACAAGTGGTTATCTGAGGGGAGCCGGTCCCAGCTCTTATCCTCAGGACAATTCTAATATCTAACACTAGCTCGATACCCATGTTTTCCTATGAAACTATGTGGTTAGGCTTAGTTTTTGGGGAGGAAAATAAGGTAAAAAAAATTCTGCCTCTGCCTACCAGCATTCATCAGTATTGAACTGGCTAGTGTCCTGTCAGAGTGTGAGAGAGTTGAGGGCTGTTTGGAAACTGAAAGAGTATTTGCTGTGTGAGCAAGAAGGAGACAGCAAGGAGCCTGGGCGTGGCTTAACTGTTCTGGACTAAAGCCGCTTGGTGCTCTGAAACTGAAACTGAAACGGAAACTCCTCTCCTCTGCTTGTGTTTTGCCTTTGGAAGAGATTTCTTTTCAGGTGGAGAGGGGGAGTAGAGCTCCTTAGCATCAGAGAGTGTTAACAACAACAACAACAACAACAACAACAACAACAACAACAATAATAATAATAATAATAATAATAATAATAATAATAATAATAATAATAATAATAATATAGGAAATACTCTAAATGCTGTGATGGTCATTTTGAAAAATCCTTTCTTAGTGAGCACCTAGAAGCCAAGAGGAACATACATGGCAATTTTCAAGTTTGTAGGCTTTACGGTTCTGGAGATTTTGGGATGATGCGTGAGGGGCCTTTCGCTTTTATATTATATAGATAAATCTAAATGTCTCAATGTCTCAAAGGTGCTTTATTTGAAGAAGAAGCTTCTTGGATGAGATGTGAAATGTCTTCAAAGAAAAAGTCCAGTTGCCTCTTGAAAAAGAGGGGGAACAACATAGAGGTCAGGGCTCTCTCTTGGCTGTCATTCCCACCTTTCCTGCCATCTGTGAGTGGCAGGAAATGTGGGGAATGCAGGAAGGGATGTGGCCCCCCCCCCCGGGGGGGGTGCCTTCCCCCTTGGAAGGCGGGGAGGAGCGTTTCCTCCCTCCATCTGCACGGGGTGTTACGGAAGAAGGTTCTGAGCACAGCCTGGATTGTAGGGACCCCAAGCTCTCTCTCTCTCTCTCTTTCTCTCTCTCTCTCTCGTGTGTGTTGTGTGTGTGTACACTTCATCCTTCACTCAAGCATCCATAGACACGGACAACATTCTTCCACACGTGCTACTCAGTGCCTTTCTCCATGTCCTTCCTGGAGCTCCATTCAAGGAGGTTGCCAGGCAGAGGCTAAGGGCTCTTCTGCCTGGATCCCTGCCATGAGCCCCCACCCCCAACTCTAGGATTCTCCTACACCACCACCCCGGGCTCTGCTGGGCTTGGTGGCCCCTTCCCTGATCTATTTTTGAATAATCTCCCAATGCCCTGGAAAGGTGTCATTCTTCCAATGGCTTCTTCCCACTTATTCTTTTACCAGTCCCTTGGATTATTTTTTGGTAATTTGGGGAAATGTGAGATTTTCGGCGCCTGTGGCATTGGGACAACTTCCTGTCCTCTCCCTCTTTCCTGGCTGACCCCAAATATTCTCCTGGCGGCGAGAGGGACAGGACGTTAACCATGTACGACAGTATCTAGTCCCTAGAGGCTGGGGTCCCTCTCCCTTGAGGGGGGACGCTGGAGGGGGTGAGAGCCCTTCCAAGCCAGGCAGAAAGATTTGCTCAGGAAACCTTCAGCGTAGGCAGCTGCGGGAAAGGCCTCCAGAGGAAGAGTCTGAAGAAGGCACCGCAAGGTGTGCTCCAGACAACCACAGGGTCTCCGCAGCCATGATCTCAGGTGAGCTGGATCAGACAAGGGCGCTCCACAGACAGGCCTGGGTGGGGCAGGAGATGTGCCAAATGCCCCTCACCAGGTGGGGTTGGGTGTACACGCCAGTCCCAGGGCCTTGTCCAAGTTCCCATTCATGTTTGGGGGAAAGAAATGGAGGGATTGTCTTTCGGATCTGCAGAAGACATAAAATTGGGTGGGACAAGAGGACCCAAGAAAGCCGAAGTGATCCAAGATTAGATAAATTAGCTAAGGAAGTCAGTGAAGACAAGTGCAAAGGTTTTCCTTAGGATCCTCCTCCTCCTCCTCCTCCCTGGCTCTGGATACTTGGGAGGTTTAAGGACACGTTTCTTCAGATCCCTGGCTCCGTCTCCCCTCCCCTCCTCCAATGCTCCACTGCCCTGCCTGCCTCCTTCCCCCTCCCATCTCCCATCTCGCCTTCAGAACAGGTGGCATTTCCAGAAGAGGGCCTTCTGGGACAGGACAGGAGCCCCCAGCTACCATCCCATAGAGCCCAAACTTGGCAACTTTAAGACTTGTGGACTTCAACTCCCAGAATTCTCCAGCCAGCCAGCCAGCCAGTGAAGTCCACAAGTCTTAAAGTTGCCAAGTTTGGAGACCCTGCCATTGAGCCTCGGTGGCACAGTGGTCAGAGTGCTGTACTGCAGGCCACTTCTGCTGACTGCCGGCTGCCTGCAATTTGGCAATTCGAATCTCACCAGGCTCCAGGTTGACTCAGCCTTCCGTCCTTCCGATGTGGAGAAAACGAGGACCCAAAATTGTTAGGGGCAATAGGATGACTCTGTAAACCGTTTAGAGAGGGCTGGAAAGCCCTGTGAAGCGGCATAGTAGTCTATGGCTAGTGCTGTTGCTATCCCCGCAGCCCAGCAGGACGCCGACTGGCTCCCTCCGCCTTCTGGCCCAGTTCAGCAGCCCTGCATTACCAAAGCAGGAATTCTCCCATTTCCTCCCAGTTCAGAGCGTGGTGGCTGTGATCTTCCCCAGCAGCCCCCTTTATTTTCCTACTGGTGTCACTGAGTACAAGTGGGTGCAAAGGGCCGGAGGGGCAGCAGGAGCCCTTCCCAGGATGGAGATGAGCCACTGGCCAGCCACCTGCTCCAGCCCCTAGGCAGCAGCTGGAGTTGGGGATTAGGAACCAAATTAACGATCAAGGCGGGGTGTTTCTGCCAGGCCTCTGCAGGGCACTGGGTCTTCGCAGAGGGCAGCTGAGGACAATGGAGGGGGGGGCAGATCTCCCCAATAATGCTACCCACCTACCCCACAACTGCTCCTCAGCCATGGCCAGCCTTGAAAAGCCCCCCCCCCCCCAGCCCTTGCGCTCTCTCACTTGCTCTCCATTCCGGCACAGCCCCTCCTTCCTCTCCCATCCCACCTGCCTGAGCCAGAGCCTTCAGGATTCGAACACACAACCTCTACTGGCCCTGCCGGAAGTTTCAGAGCTTTGGTTTCATTTTCCCTTCTTTTGCAGATGAACCGCTTGCCTTCGGAAAGGCTTGGAATCTGTTTTCAGTCTCCTCCTCCTGAAGGCCAGGCAAGGAGGAGGGAGGGAGGCTGGTCCCCTGCAAGGCCAGCCCCACCTCCGCCTGTGCATCTCCCTTCCTTTCAGAAGAACCCTCAAACTTTCCTGGTGGGGGATTCAAGCCCCCAACCCACGTTACTTCTGGGAGGGAGGGAGGGAGGAGGGAACACTCCCCCCAGAGCAGCCCCCCCTTCACACCACCGCACCCCCTGCTAAGACTTTTGCCCCACCCCCAAGCTCCCCCTCCTCTGGATTTGCCATTTGGCCCCGCTCTACGCAGAGATTTACTAGATGTGGCAGCCAGTAAATTCAAAGTGCCCGTGAGCCCCTCCTGGGGATATCCAGTTTCTGCATCGCATTAGCTCTTTAATTTGTTTTTTCAAAGATTGGTTTATTTAGAAAATGAACCACAGAGGAAACTAGCAGGCTGGGAGGCTGCACCCCTGCTTTCCCCTCCAAGGAGCAACCAGAAAATCCCTACAACTTGGTGCTTAGCTTGAAAACGGGCTCATTCCCTCGAAAAAGGTGAAAGGGGATAACCTCTGGGAGAAGGGGGGGAGGTTAAGGAGACTGACAAGTTTTTTTTCCATATGGGGGGGGGGGACGGATGGGGGCTAGGAATGGCTGTCTCCCTTATGGCATCCACCCCACCCCACCCCCCACCTTCCAGATCCCAGTCATCCTCTCAAAGCTGCACAAGGCTAATAATGGTTGCAAGCTGGGTCACTAATGAGTAGATCTATTAAACTCTGCCCAGCGTAGTGATGCAATTAAAACTTTGCCCCAATTAAACCTAGGTAATTAACAGGACTGACATTTATGGAGCGGTGGTGTCAGCGCAGCAGAGGCAGGAATGAGACCAGCCCTGGACAGCCAGCAGGGAGGGGGGGATGCAGCAGCTCCGCCCATCCTGAGAGGATTAATCCCAAACCACCTCAGTAATCAACTGGTAGGATTACAACTCTTCCTTCCCTCTTGCTGCCCCACCCAGCCACAACCCCCCCCCCTTCCCTGTCTGGGCTCTGCTTCGTGCCAGGGGAGCCTGCTCAGAACTGACCTTCCACAAGGGACCCTTTGCACAACCAGGGCAGATTGAGACCCACCCACTTTGCTTCGGGGGTGGGGGGAGGCTGTCAGGGGAGTCCCCCTCCGCCCTTTCTGGCAAGGTAGTCCTCCTCCGTTGGGCACAGCGACGCCCCCCCAGCTGGATCCTTCGGGGCAGCGAAGAGTCCCTCCGCCTGGGGTCACCTCCCTGCAGAGGGCACCGCTTGGGGAAAAGCCCACCCGGGGAGCCCCTCCCTGGGTGCCGGGTTAAATGGGGGTGGGGCTGCCTTAGAGGGACCGGCGGCTCTCGGTCCAGAGGGGGCCTGGCGAGCTCCTGGCCCGGCCGTGGCTGCTCTCCCAGCCCTGCTCCGCTGCCCCCGCAGAAAGCAGCTTGAGCGCTCCCACTCCGGGCCTTGGGGCGCCAGCGTCGGGCAGCCCCTCCTCGCCTCTAGGCCGGGCTCGGAAGCGGAGCCGTCGGAGGAGCTCAGCAGCCCGACGATTTGGGCGACTCGAGACCCAGCGGCGCAGGGACGAAGGAGCCGGGATTGCGGCCACCCCCGACCCGGAGCTGCCCCAGGCAGCGCCCGGTTAAGCGGGGCCGCCCCCCGCCGACAGCCGCGAAGAAGAGGCTCCTCGCTCGCTCGTTCCCGGGCGGGTCGCCCTCCGCTCCGAGGCTCCCTGCAGCCCCCCGGCTGGCAGCCCTCGGGCAGGCGGGCAGCACCGCCCCGCGGGAACCCGCGCTCTGCCCCCGCGGCCACTCGGGGCGGGGGCTCAGCCTGCCAGCAGCGGCGGAGGCGGCTCCGGCTCGGCTGACGTCAGGCGGCCCCTTAAAGAGGCGCCGCAGCGGGAGCGGGGTCGGTAGTGGCGGGCCGCCGAGCTCGTCGGCCCCGCGCGCCCCGACCCCGCCGCTGGTGCCGGCCGGAGAGCCGTGGCCGCCGCCGGCGATGGAGCCATGGCGCTCGGCCGGCGGAGGCGGCGGCGGCTGCGGCGCTGCCGGGCGCTGCTGCTGGGCGCACTGCTCTCGCTCTCGGGCACCTGCCTCTGCTACAGCCTGCTGCTCCTCTGCTGCGCCCCCGAGCCGCCCCCCGCCGCCGCCGCCGCCGCCCGCTGCCCGCCCGCCCTGCCCGCCGCCGCCCGCAAGAAACTTCTGCAGAAGTGGCGCGCCTGCCCCGCCGCCGCGCCGCCCTCGGCCCGGGACCCGCCCGCCCCCTCGGCCCGGCCGGCGGGAGACGGGAGCAGCCGGGCCAAGGCGGCCGTGGCCAAGCGGCTCCCGCACGCGCTGATCGTGGGCGTCAAGAAGGGCGGCACCCGCGCCGTGCTAGAGTTCATTCGCGGCCACCCGGGCGTGCGCGCCCTCGGCACCGAGCCCCACTTCTTCGACCGGCACTACGAGCGGGGCCTGGAGTGGTACAGGTGAGGCGGCTGGGCGAAGCGCGGGGACCGGGGGGGTGGAGAGCCGCCCAGCAGCCCCTTCCCGTCGCGCCGGTCCGTCCGTGCGCGGCGCTTTGCTCCCTGTCGGGGCCGGAGCGTCAGATGCTCGCAGCGCTGCTCCGCGCCTCGGGCTCGACCGCGACCCGACTGCTTGACCGGCGGCCGCCGCGCGTTTTCCGAGGCGCCCCGCCGACCCTCCGCGCGCGGGCTGAGGCGGCGGCGGAGGGGAGCGGCGCTTCTGTTCCCCGTCCGCCCCACGTTTCGCGCCCGAGAGCTCCGCTGGCAGGCTGGGAGCCCCTGCAGGGGCCTCGACGGCTCCGCTCGGCTGAGAAAGGGAGCCGAAGGGCCGGCGGGCTCTGGGCCGGCTTCCCCGGGAATCCTCGTCTAAGCAGGCGGGGAGAATCTGCTTTTCCGACTGGTGCCCCCCCGCCCCCCCTCCCCCCCCCCCGAAAGCCCACTTACCTTCTTCCCACCTGAACCCCCAGAGTTGCCCGGGGAACCCGCCTTCCTCCGGGGTAGGTAGGAGTGAGATTCCCAGCCCGGGCGGCCCAGGCGCGGCGGTTGGCCAAGGAGGTCTCCAAATCCCGGACGTGGATTCCGGCCCCACCCAGTTCGAGCTCGGCTGCCTCACTCCGGGCGCTTCCACGCCTGCATTACGCCCTCCGCCAAAGCCCTCCGAGGGCGCGTGCAGCCTTCGCCTGTCTTGGCTCAAAATGCTGAGAACGCGGCTCCAAGCCGGCTGCGGCTCTGACGGCACCAAGATCCTCTCCGCCTCCGTTTGGCACCAAAGGGAAGGCAGCGAGAGGAGAGGCAGCCTGCACTCCAGCTGGTCTGATCTTGAAGAGGAAACCTTTCCTCTGCTAGGACAGGGGGGGTGGGGGTGGACTGGTTGATCTCTAATGTTCTCGTGGGTTCTGATCGTAAGCTGAGATTTCCCTTCAGGGGTCATGGGAGCCCAAAGGAGGCATGAGGTGAGGGGTTGGGCGACCAGCCTTGCCCTGGAAGGGGCTCAGTAGAATGGGGGGCATTTTTATTGCAAGGGCTCCAGCTGGTGGGCCTTGGTTGTGGGAAGCGAGTTCAGGAGCCAACCTTGAAAGCATCTTCTGTGGAGGTTCCCGTGGTCTTCTAGATTGGCTCCTTCAAAAGCCACGGATGGAACTGCCTGCTGCTGCTGCTGAAGTTCCCCACTCAGCCATTCCATTGGACTAATATTTCTTTCAAGGGAAAACCTCCTCTAGTCTTGTTTAGCCCATTGCTCTTTCTACAGGGCCAGGATCTCCCGTGGGACCCATACACCCACCGGCTTTTGCCTTGAAACAGAGAGCAAACTGTGGGATGATGGGAGGGGCCTCTGGGCCTCTCCAGCCCCTTCCCCAGGTGGGGCCTGAGCCATCGTAGGGAGAATCTCTTTCACCCCAGGCAAGGGGCTTTCTGCTCAGAAACTTTGGGCCTCAGGGCAGGAGGCAAAGCTGCTTCAAAGTCCATAAGCCACGCTCATCTTGCCTTCAGTGTTCATTGCCCACATTCCCCCCCCCCAATGGGGCCAGCTTCCTCGTGCCTTCAATCAGAGCATGAAGGGACCTTCCATGCTGCTCGTTGTGCCTGAGTAA
The DNA here is from genome assembly GCF_900518725.1 of Notechis scutatus. Next base: position 292,124 of record NW_020717006.1, on the reverse strand, counting down.
AAGTAGCATTTTCCTTCTTAAAGTAGTCCCAGCCAACCACAGTGGTCGGGCATGTACATTTGTTATGTAGTCACCTGTCCCCTTGGAGGCAAAATCACCTGCTCTCCCCTCTCCCCCCCCCCACCAGAGTCACTAAGAAGTACAAGGCCCCTCCCCTCTGAAATCAGCATTAGCTGCCTCCCACCAGTCATTGGTCTCCTGGCATTGGCACTTGGCATTAGCCTCGGTTCTCTAACCAGGCAGAGCAGGAGGGCAGAGGGATCCATTTGAATTGGAAAAGGAGAAGCCGTATTTCTGTGCTGTTCCACTTCAACAGCATTCTGAAATGAGCCTTTCCTTTAGATTAGCCTTTTCCCCTGATTGCCTCATTCAGAAAATAAGGAGCTGGTTGGGCTTCCTTTGCCAGTTTCCTTGCATTGTCAGTTTCAAGCACTCCCAACTGCCTCCCCGAACAGGCAGGAGCAGGGGGGGGGGGGGCATTTCCCTACTGGTTGCAAAAGGGAAGGAGGAAGCCGCCCCAGACTGGTTCCCCCCAGCAGAGTCCCCAGCCAGGAGCACCGAGAAGAGAGGCAGTGCAGGGCCCCGGGGCCCCGTTGTGGTTTCCTAACAGATTGGGAACAGGGATTTGGTTCTTCCAAACAAGAGGGGGCTGAAATGGCCCAGCATTTGAAAGCCCAGGCGGAGTCTGCGTTGGCTCTCCGGTTCAGGAGCAGCATTTTAATGGTGGCTGCTACCCGCAGCATCTGGTGGGTCTCTATGGGCCAGACCAGTGCAGGGGAATCCTAGAAGCCATCCAGTCCAAACCCCCCACTTGATGCAGAATCACCTGCGTGAGAAACATCTCTCACAGATATTCAGCCTCTCTTTGAAGTCTTCTGGCAGAGAAATCCCTGGGTCCCAAAGTTCCACCGGCTGTCAGTTGGTACAATTGGGAGGCTCCTCCCCTCGCCCTCAGCAGAACCAACCTGATATCCTTTCTTGACAGAGTGACCATCCTCGTTGGAATAGTGTGCCTTGCATGAAATTCTAGCAGATTTTATGCCAAAGTGTGGTTTGCACTCTAGTTGGTAGATCACAAGCCGTACTTGTGCCAAATGCCAGTTCTAGGTGGCACCACCGAATAATGTCAGCATCAAGAGAGGATTATTATTCTATTCTGAGCTGAACAAACCACCCTGGAATAATTGTGCCCACACAGAATTTTAGGAAGGATATTAGCAAACTGGGTCATATCCAAAGAGAAAACAAGATGACCAGAGGCTAGAAGGAAATTTTTATGCAGGACTGTTTAAAGATCTGGATATGTTTAGCCTGGAGAAGAGAAGAGTGTGGAGCAGTCTTGAAGCAGCTGCCTTCAAGTATCTGACAGATACTTGATGGAGAAGATGGGCCAACTTTTTCAGGGAAGTTCCAGAGGACGGGGCAAAAAAAAAAACAGCTTTAAAATAAGCAGATCCTGGTTGGGTAACAGAAAAGTTTTCTTCGTGGTTAGAGCTATTCAGCAGTGGAACAGGCTTCCGTTGAGGGAGATATTTAAAGACAAGTTAGATGGTCATCATGGATGGAACGTTTACTGGTCAAGGAATCCAATGAGAACGGGGGTGTCAAACTCAAGGCCCAGGGGCTGGATCTGGCCCACGGGCCCACCCTGGAAACAGCCAAGGACTGTGGTGCCTCTGCCAATGAAAAGGGAGCTCGGGAGGGCCAGAGGGCTGCAGGAGGCCGTCACAGCCGAAAACGGAGCCTCAATGAGTGACATCGACTTGGCCGTGCCCCCTGCCCTCCTCCCCCCCTCCCGAAGTCAAACACAATCCTGATGCGGCCCTCAATGAAATCGAGTTTGACACCCCTGAATTAGAAGATCCCAGATTCCTTGGTTGTGTTTTGAAAGATGCTAGAGAGGGTTTGATTCATAATGGGCCGTCTCTGCTTTGAAGTTATTTATTTTACTTTTGCAAGTGATGGTTTGATTGTTGTTTAGTTTTTATGGCTACTATGGATTTTTAAAATTGTTTTCCATTTATGTGCTAACTACTGTGCCATTGATCGCGGCAGAATACAAACAATATAGTGACCTGGTTATGCAGAATTGTCTCTTCGAGGAGATGCTCAGCTGGAGGGAATCACCTCCGCAAGAGCAAAGAGGCAAAAGGGGTTTCTCACAGAGATCCTTGGGAGGCCGAGGTGGCGGTGGAGGAATTCCTCCTGTCCTGTCACTCCTCCCCCTTGTTCCTCACCTCTTTGGGCCCTTCCTTTGCAGGCACCTGATGCCCCGCACCCTGGACAGCCAGATTACCATGGAGAAGACCCCCAGCTACTACATCACCCGGGAAGCTCCCCAGCGGATCTTCAACATGTCCCGGAACACGAAGCTGATTGTGGTGGTGAGGAATCCGGTCACCAGAGCCATCTCGGACTACACCCAGACCCTCTCCAAGAGGCCGGACATCCCCACCTTCGAGGGGCTCTCCTTCCGCAACCGCAGCCTCGGCCTGGTGGACACTTCCTGGAGCGCCATCCGCATCGGCCTCTATGCGCTGCACCTGGAGAGCTGGCTCCAGTACTTCCCGCTCTCCCAGATCCACTTCGTCAGTGGGGAGCGGCTCATCACGGACCCCGCGGAGGAGATGGCCAAAGTGCAGGACTTCCTGGGCCTGAAGCGGCTCATCACCGAGAGCCACTTCTTCTTCAACAAGACCAAGGGCTTCCCCTGCTTGAAGAAGGCCGGGAGAGGCACTCCACCCCGCTGCCTGGGGAAATCCAAAGGCAGGCCTCACGTCCAGATTGACCCAGATGTGCTGGAGCAGCTACAGGACTTCTACCGCCCCTACAACATCCGCTTCTACGAGGCCGTGGGGCGAGACTTCCGGTGGGAGTGAGAGAGGCCTTGGGGGCAGGGCGGACAGGCTGAGCAGCCGCTTCAGCTCTCCAGCCGTCTGCCTTCGTTCTGGCTGTGGGTGACCATCCAGCGGGCCAAAGTCCAGCCCTCGAGCCGGGGCCACTGCAGTACACGGCCATCCTGCTGGCTTGGTGAGGCCTTCAGGAACTTTTCAATGGTGCAATCAGGGTATGGGAGGCCCAAGGATGGATTTTATTTTTCATAATGGTATAGAAAGAGAGTTTATAAAGGCCACTATGTAAGCACTAAGGGCACATGCTTCCTAGCTCTGCGGTCCTTCCATGAAACCTCAGAGATGCCCCCTTGTATGAGGGCCCCCCACCCCCCCCCCCCCCCCCGGCTGTTTTGCCCCCCCCCCGAATAAAGCACAGATTTCTGCTATTACGGGTACTTGAGGCCCAGCCTATGGCTTCTCCCAGAGTCTCTCTTGTCTCCTCTCCCTGTGAAATAAGTCCCACCCAAAGGACACCTGGCAGACACCAGCATTGCTGGGAGAAGAGGGCAGGGGTTCAATGGGCTGCTTTCGTTCCTCCCACAGGTACGGGGGAGGGTGGGCATGTATTTCAGCCTTAGCTGAGAGAAACTGTCTTTCTCAGCTCCCGAGGAGCACTGTGTGTGGCCCAGCCAGTTGCTGGAGCACCTTCTCCAGTTGCCTAGTATGCCAAATTCTGCCACCACCTGCCACGGCCAGGAGTGCTGAGCTGCGTTTCCAGTCCTTCTGTGCATCTGCTGCCCTCAGCAGCCTTGCCACCTCCATCTCAGAAGGGCTGTGGCTTCTCATTGGCACACAGTAGCCGGCAGCTCCTTCCCAAAGCAGAAGGTCCCTGGCAGCCAGTCGCTTGTTCTGCTCATTCTCCTTTGCTTGCCTCCGCAGCCAGAGACAGACCAAGTGTCAGGGTTCCGGCGATTGCCCTAATTAAATCCTGATCCTAGAACCAGGCTTCAAAAGAATCCAAAAGATTTATTAGGAGCAACATGTTGACATTGACCCGTATGAAGCCAACTCTGCCACATGTAATTTACGGTCACCCGTGTTCCTGTTTCCCCCCTACCCCCTGGGTGTGTCATACATCAGATTCTCCAACAAAGCATGTTCAAGGGCTGGGTGTCATCAATCACAGTCTCCAATGAAGGATTTTCCACGGGTAGTAGATCCGGTAGCTTAAGCTACAATCTTTGTAAGATAAGCGTGGAATGTACATCTGGTTTTAATTGCTGTAGGTTCCCCCCCCCTCCTGCTTATGGCAACTTGAAAACAGACATAGGGATGCTTTATGAGTTGACACCAAGTCATTCAAGGGGTTTCCAGACTGGCCATCTGGACCCTCTGCCGGGGGAGAGCAGCAGTCACGGGGAGGCATGTCTCAGCTGCCACCAGCCAAGAGCCAGGGATGGTCTCCCTCCAAAGAGCTCCCATTTCCACCTGCATTCCAGGCTTCCTGTTTTAAGGCTGATTGGAGCAATGCAAGTGAGGGGGTCCCGGTGCAGCTGCTTACAACATCTCAAAGATTTACTGCTCTGTGTGTGTGTGTGTGGTGTAAAGAAGAGGGACCAATCCCCCTTGCAGAATATAAGAAACAGCACCCACAACCCCTTGGAATGAAGGACTGTCAGAGGTCTCCTCTGATGGATATTCAAGATTTGTGCCTCTCTCTCTCTCTCTCTCTCTCTCTCTCTCTCTCTCTCTCTCTCTCTCTCACACACACACACACACACACACACACACACACACTTGTTTCCAACAGGCTGCCGAGCTGCTTCCAGGGCCTTCCTTCTGGGGCCTCTGTTTCTCCACCAGCTTTATAGAGTTCACGTTGTTACAGATTGGGAGACTCTCCTTAGGCTGCAGACTCCGAGGCTGACCAGGTCCTGCCTCAGCCCCAGATCCATCTGCCAGGAGGTGGGCCTCTCCCTGCCCGGCTCAGGGGGTTGCTTACAAGCCTCCCCCCTCAGCTCAGTGGCGCCTGCCTCCCCTGCCCTCCCTCGGGGCTGCTACTGCCTTGGTGGTGGGCTGGGCTGCCCAGCATGCAGCTCTGGAGGCACCCTAAACCCCCTTGGCTCCAGCCTCTCCACTTCATGCCTTCCTCCAGCTCCATTGGTTGGATGCAAAGCAGACAGAGCAGAGCCTTTGGCAGTCCAGAGCGGGGCTTCTTCTGGGGCAGTAGCCCCAGTTCTCTCCGTCAGGCCTGAGGCTTGGCAAAACTTTTGCTTTGGGGAGATGGGCAGGTTTGGCCGCCCCTCCCAACCTCAGGGAGCATCTTTTAGCTCCGAGGAAGAAGTTACACCGGCTGGGCTGCCCTTCCCAGTGGGGCCCAGGGAGAGGAGAGCCCCACGGCTGGGCAGGAGGGCCCCCTGCTCGACCTCAGGGGTTGCCAAGGCTGCCCCGGGGCAAAAGATCCCGAATCCATCTTTTCTGGCCAGCCCCTCCTCTTGTACGATTTCAATCTTACCTTTTTCAATCTTCCTTGCTGTTTGCTACAATCATGTCTTGATTTTTTTAAAAATCAGCTATTATATTTTGCCAGTTTAGTGGATCCCTGTGACACGGTAAGCTCTGAAAATCAGGCCCCAAAGCTTAATCCTTCGGTTCCTGTTTTCCCTTTATAATGGCCAAAGGCTGGGTTGGTGGCCTGTGACGTCGTCTCCTTCTCTACTCCAGGAAGAGACCTGGAGATCCTTTACAGGGCATTTCAAAGCCTGGCTGTATGGTGGTAGGGCATCCACAGGGCAAGGCTTTCCTATGGCATGCTGGGCATCGGTTGATTTGAGAGACTTGGGGCATCCCCTCCATGGAATGAAGGCAGGTAAGAGTTGACTTCCTCTTGGGGCAGCTTTTTCCTGCAGGCATGTTATCTGCCCTAGTGCAGAATTATTTCCCTATTTCTAGCTTAAAAACAGAACAATTCCGTGGACCTCAGGCACCACTTGATAAGGTAGATAATGAACTCTGCTTCCTGGAGTTTGGGCACCACTTTATTCAAATGCCTCAAATCCCACCCACCCCAGTTAGTGCTACAGATCGTGAAGTCAAGCTAAACTTCATCTTCTAACACCCCCCCCCTCCCCGAGCAATGCCTGTCCTGCCTGATCCCCTGGAAAGTGGCAAAATGTCATATAAACCAAAGGGCACCGTGGCAAAGTGGGAAAAGGACTTGGCACAATCAGCTTTCCCTGTTACTTTCCTTCCCAATAATAGTTGCTAATGGCCTTTGGTCAAACCTAAGAATGTTAAGCTTGTTAAGCTTCTACTTAATTTGTCTGGGAGATTTTCAGTCCTTGGTACAGAGTAACTATTAAGTTTAGCAACGAGGCTGCTTTTTTCCTTTTAGGATCAGCTATAAAACTTGATTTTTTTCCCCCTCTTGGCTTGAATGTGAAAAAATCGGAAGCCTCCTTTTAATAATTTTATTAAGTTTATGAAGATATAAAATACAAGAGAAAATGAAAATAGTTGGGAAATGGGGGAAGAGAAAGAAGGGTAGGGTAAAAGGGGGAAAGAAAGAAAAATGTTGACTTCAGTCTCTTTTTAGTGCAGTAGGGTAGGATAGTAACAATAGTGCCTTAACGTTTTTGCCTTTACATACTAATATATACTAGCCCAGGGGTCTCCAACTTTGGTAACTTTAAGACTTGTGGACTTCAACTCCCAGAGTTCCTCAGCCAGGGCTGGGATGGGGAGGGGTCATTAAAAGGAGACAGATAAAAACTCCCCAATGGCTAAGAAATCATTAGGGACCTGCTTTCCTTCGTGGGCTGAAAAGCTTCCATTTGAGCAGACAGCTGTGAGTGTTCCTTCTTGCCAGCCCCTTTTCTCTCTCTCTCTCTTTCCAATTTTAGAAGCCTCTTTCTCTGTAACCTCTCTATAACTTCTGCTTGTGTCTCCAAAGAATTCCTGCGGGTGAGGGAGGCTGGTCTCTTTATGCAAGAGCTGGGATTGCACCAGCCCTGCTGTTTCCCACGTTTGCCCTGGTTTTCTCTTGCTTAGAAAAACCCCACCTGCCTGGCCAGCCCGTTTGCCCAGCGGCCCTGCTGTTGACTTGTGCCAGCCACAAAGCAAGGCATGTTGCTTGGTGCACAGCCAGAGAGAATTTATGGCCAAATTTAATGGTCCGTTTTATGGGAGCCAGCAGCCCTAATTGAATGTCAAGGGCTGCGTGGAATGGCCATCGGAGGAAGCAGCCGCCCCTTGGCTCTCCTGCAACGGGGCTTCCTTGCTCAGATGGCTTCGTGGTTTTAACAGCACCCCCTCCTCTCCGCGTCCTGGGTAAGGTCCTCAGGTTGGTGAGCCCAATTAAACTAATTGACTAGAGGCAGAGAGACGCTGCGGGCTCTGATCAGAGTTTTGAAGCACCCGCAGAATGAAAAATGCACGCTGGCGGGGGACACATCTGGCCATTGAGGCTGAGAGGAGAAGCTCCTCTTGGGTTCCTCCTCCACCTACACACACACACGCACACACACAGAGTGTCCAGGCTCTCCCCCTGCATCTGGTGATTTAACATTTTGTGGCATCTTTTCCAAACATGTTAAAGGAAAACCAAGTCCTACTTTCTGATCAGAGTAGATTGCTGAGGAAGGGACAGGGACTCAATCTCCCAGGGAAGAAGTTTGAGGAACCATGAAGCCCCTTCTTGGCCAACTAATCACGGGAGAAGAAGGCATCTCCTGAGGTCCCAGCTGAATGGGATCTGTCCAGACAGGCAGGCAGCCCTTCCCTTCCCACTAGGCCTGGGAGAGCAAAGCGTTTCGGAGTGGGGCAGGAAGAAAGGCAGAGAAACCGGAGCAGAGCAGGTCCAGGCAGGCAGCTGAGCACTGCGGGGAGATTTCTTCCCAACGGAAGGCCACTCTTTGCATCACCCGGAGGGCCTTGGCTTGCAGCCCCGTCGGGCAACTGGAAGGTGCAGCTGTGGCCGTGGGAGACCCCAGAGACCTCCTCTGAATGTGCTTCTGGCAAAGGAGCTTCACTGGGAAAAGCCAAGTAACAGGAGGCCTGCACAGATTGCTCCACTGATGGGCTCCTGGCCTGAGAGTTGGCTGGAGGGAAAAGCAGAGTTGCAGCCCAAGCTGTCTTGAGGAAGGAGGGTGTGTGTGTGGGTGGGTGTGCGCGTGCATGAGCATTAACATGTACATGCTGAGCCCCATGTAGCTTGCAAATAAGAAGGCAAGTCAGACTCTATGCAAGTATCATTAATCTCTGGGGTAAAAACAGAATGTTGCAAATGGTACAGATACATTTCCTTTTGGCTGATAGTGAATTAATGAAGGCAGAATGGCTTCCTCGCCATGTCTCCCTCCTCTGAATCAGGTGGCCTCTTTTCTCTCAGAAACCCCCCTCCTCCGGCTCTGCTCTCTTCCTACAGCACATGTGTCTGATGGAGCTGCCACCAGCCTCCCATTCGGTTCGGTCCCAGGACAGTCGCTAGCCTAATTCTGGGGGTGTTGTTGAAGCTGCAGCCATCTTGTGCCAATTCTGAGTCCCTGCAACGGGGTGCATTCCAAAGAAGTCCCTCCTTTCCTGGAAAGCAGCCAGCAGCATCCCTGCCTCAACTGAAGGGCAACCCGAGCTCTGGCAAAAGCACCAGGAAGTTTCTGAGTATCTCAGCCATGGAGCCTCCTCCAGATGTTGTGCGGGGGGTGGTGGTGGAGGACAAGATGTTCCAGAAAAACCAACTCTAACACCAAAACACCAAGTCAAGCATTTTCTCACAGTTCCATTTTGTTAGAGTTGTCATGCTGGCACACCTGGGAAAACCCAAATCTGAGAGTTGCAGGTTTTCCCTCAATAATTGAAAATCAAAGACCCCTCCCCTGCACCCCTCAGTCCATCACATGGCCCAATCACCACCCATCCCAACTTGAGACATCCTCTAGCCACTCCTTGTCCAGGTGCAGGATGACATGACCTCAACTCTAAAGAAGAATGCTATCATGTCTAACTATATACACTCTAAGAAATCCCCCCCTTCCAATTTCCCAGGCACAGGAATGTGGCAGTTGGAAGCTTCTGGTGCTAATATGGCTTCCAAAGCTGACACGAGACATGCCTGGCTAGAAAAGATTTTGCCTTCCTGAACTCAGAAACTCTTGCAAACAAATTGCACCTCTTAGCAAGGGGAGAAATAAAGGGATCCACTCGGTCAAGGATTGCAAAAATGTACCTGCAGTAGTAAGCACTGACGAATAATGAATTTGTCATCCCACTGATAAATAGCCTACAGAACTACCAGAGGGAAAGTGGTTTGTCTTCATCCAGAGCTCCAGGAGGAACAGAATGGTGGTTCACAATTTTGTGTAGCCTTTTCCCTGCCCACCTTAGCCATGAAAAGTTAGCTGGGTGATTTTGGGACAGCCTGAGCCCAACTCACCTCACGGGGTTGTTCTTGTGGAGAAAATAGGAAGAAGGTGTGTTGGAGATGTTCACTGCCTTGAGTTATTTGTAAAAATAATAAAGACAGAAAATGAATGAATGAATGAAATAAACCTTCACCCTTGTCCCATTCAGACATGTCTAAAACCAAGTCTAGCTGGCCAGATCCATGTGAATTCCAGAAGAATCGAAGCAAGACAGACCATGCCCAGCACTTTATGTGACATGATGGCTGCAGGTTGGCAGCTGGTCCTGTTCTTCTACCACCTGGTTCTTTCCCACTTGAGGTCCTCCGGGTCACAGGGAAGCCATTGCTCATTCTGAGAATATTTCCTGTCATGAGAATCGGGCTTGGCCCAGAAGCTGACATCCACACAGCCAGTTACAACTTTGAAGAAAAATAAACAACTAGCTACGCAGGGTGGGAGATCCAGATTCAAGGCTATTGACCTCATGACCTGCTGACCCTCAAGGGACCTGGGATGTAAGCAGGAGGGCTAAGGATTTGCCTTCTTTCTCTCTCTCTCTCTCTCTCTCTCTCTCCTGTCCTTCTGCTGCCCTTTGTCTAAACTTAGGATTACTGATCTTGAGTGGCTTCTTTCTACCTTCCTTCCCAGGCACACATTGGACTCGCCTCCTGGTGGGATGTTTTTAGCCAGGTGCCAGGCTTTGCCTATTCCGATCATAGGGTTCCTGCAAATAAACCCTCTTTCTAATAGAATTATGAACAGGGATGGGATTCAGCCGGTTCGGGCTGGTTCGGACAAACCGGATGGTAAATTTACATCTGATTCGCCGAACAGGTAGTTGAACTGACTGGCTCGCCACGCCCACCCTGCCCTCCCAGGAGTCTCCACACAGCCCGTTTTGGATGCAGGTAAGTGCAGGGTCTATGCGGAGGTTCTGGGAGGGCAAAAAATGGCCCTCCCGAGAGTTTTGGAAGTTCGGAAACGGGCCTGTTTCCAGCTTCCGGACAGCATCCAGAGCCAGGGGGAGGCTGTTTTCACCTTCCCAGAGGCCCAAGGCAAGCCTCCGGACTCTGGGGAAGGTGAAAAATGGTCAAACCGGAAGTTCTGGCAGGCCCCGCCCACCATGGCCACGCCCACCCAGCAACCAGGCAGAGAACTGGTTATTGGGATTTTTGAATCCCACCCCTGGTTATGAAGCTGCTCCATTAATCATGGCTCAGGTTAGATCCTTGCTCTCAGGAAAGCTCACACCACATCCAGAATGCTTCCCCCTCCTCCACACGGGTGGGATCCAGCAGCTGTGCAAAAGGTGCCCCGGGGGGGGGGAGGGCCAGGCTCCTGGGAAGTAAAGCAAACCTTAAGAAAGAAATCAATGTTCAGAAACAGTCAGGAACGCCACCATTTATGGAGATAAGCTTGAAGGCTCATTCAAGATCATTCAAAATGAAAACGTTCCTGAAATCTTGAGGACAAAGGAAGACACGAGGGGCCAGGTGGGGCAAAGAGGCTGCGAAGGCCCAAATAGCCCCCAAAGCACAGCTTTTCAGACAGGCTCTGGGGAAGGGGCTTCTCAATCCCCCTAGAGAAGGTGTGGAACACACAGACCTGCCTACAGGGGAAATGTTGGCTCTCTTCTTTTTACCTTGATCACTTGGAAGTGAGTAAGCCGGAGCAGACACAATAGAAAGGAAAGAGAAGGCAAATATTAATGTTGTGATGAATTGCTTACGAGTTTAATTTATGTAATTCTGAGGGGGGTGGCGTAGTTCTCGCTCAAGAATCTGCTGGTAAGGTGGCCTGGGTCATTTGAAAACCAACCGTCTTAAATAAGGGAGAAAGTGAAACTGTCAGGCTGCATTTCAAAGGTGATCCCTCACCTCAGCTCAGGATAATGAAACCCTAGATAGGAGACCGAGCCAAGAGTAAGAGAGCAAATGAGCCCTCACCAGTGATACTATACCAACTTCTCACTTCGTTAAAGGAAAAGCGAGCGGGGTTTAATTTAATGAGTAGAACTGAACTGACTCTACCATTTCCTGGACAAAAGGCAAAGAGGCACCTGAGTGGGAGAAGCGCTACAGGTTTCTGGCGTGTATTACACAAAGAAGAGCTGCTTAACATCACAATCAGAAACGTCCCAGATTGTGAGTCAAGTCACATGCCCACTCAGAACGTTTCAACCTCCAACAGGGAAATGATGCCAATGGGAGCTGTTTGGATTACGTGAGAATGGGGAACATTTAGGGATGGGCAGGTGGATTCAAAGGGAGGGGACGGGAATGAGTCTGGCCAAGCTGATCTTGAAGCATAAACTGAAGCCTGTGAGGAATGGAGAGGATGGGTCCTGCGGGCAGGACTAGCAGCAGGATGCAGGGTGAAGAAGCCTCCATCCAGGGGTGGGAGTCAAATTTTCTAACAACCAGTTCCATGAGTGTGGCTAGGTGGGCATGGCCATGTGACTGGGTGGGCATGGCTTCTCTTTTTTTGCAGCCCCCCCCCCCCCCAGTTTTTTTGCCTCCTGGGTCTCAGGGAAGCCTCCTGGGTGAAGCAGTAGGACAGCGAGGGGGATCCTGGCACAGCTGATCATTGGAACAGCTGATCGTTGGGAGGAAAAAATACCTTAAGGAGTGACTGGGCAGGGAAGAGCGCAGTCAGTGATGTCGGGGATATGCTGATGTTGCTCATGCACGATAAGGACTGACTGGGCAGAGAGGGGCGGGGCTGGCCAGGGGCATGATTTGCTGGTTCTCCGAACTGCGCAGAATCCTAACAACCGGTTCTATAGAACCAGTCCGAACCGATAGAATCCCACCCCTGCCTCCATCATGAGCACATACATACAAGAAGGAAGACGTGGTTACTGGACCCAAATAGTCCATTGTCTTAATATAAAGGCATAGAGCCTGGCGAATAGACAGGAAGGACTGTGGAGAAGGGCACAGATGTCCTCCATTTCCTTTTTGCTTCCCTCTTCTTCCCAGAGGGAAATTATGTTCAAATGCCCAGAACAAAACAATTGACAAAAGGAAGAAGGGCAATCTAGGCAAAAGAGAAAGACACAAATGGACTTAAGCTCTAGGACCAGACCGATTGCGCTGAGAGTCTTCAAGAAGCTTATGGTTGTAATCTCAGAGCCCTTTTCTGTAATCTTTGAGAAATCAGGGAGGAAAGGCAAAATGCCAGGGGATTGGAGGAGATTAAAAATTGTTCCTCTCTTCTAATGGGAGAAAAGAGGACCCGGATAATTACAGATTGACGCAGCATCACCAGGCAGGAATGAAGAGCTTTTAAGAATCTGGAGAGCTTTCAAGTGGGGCAGAATTGTTCCTGAAACAGGACAAGAAATCATAACTTTAAACTACGAGGAATTTCACTCCTAAGTCTCCCAAATCCCTTTCCAGCTATTACTTCCTCTGCTTCCGCGGCACCGTATTCATATTAGAATGCCCTTCATGGTGTAAATCAAGTGTGTGTGTGTTGGGACTAGATGATCTCCAAGGTCCCTTCCAACTCTGTCACTCTATCATTCCAGATCAATTAATCAGTGCAAAAATTTGCCTCCAGAAGTTGGAAGGTTTTATAAGAACCGATTGGAGAAACATTACACCAGGATGGTATAAGGACTCTTCCCTTTAGCGGGTGGGGGGGGAGACTAGATGACCTCTAAGGTCCCTTCCATCTCTGTTGTTCTGTAATTCTTCCACACTGCTCCATTTATCTTAACTCTTTCTGTATTTCCTCCTTTGGGTTTCCTGAAAATTCTCGTTCAGCCAAATTGGTTGCTTTCCCATTTTTTAAAAGCTCAGTATAAAAGGATGGGTTTTGTAGTCTGCATGGGACACGTTAAATAAATAAATACATATAAACATTTCAAAACATGTGGAAATGTTTGCCAGTGTTAAAATTACTGGGCATGTGCTAAGCATAGAGACATTAAAATTTCATTAAGTTGGTATGGTTAAAAAAAATATTTAAGAAATATTTCCCCCCCGCAACACACACACACTTGATTTATACCATGAAGGGCATTCTAATATGAATACTGAATAGATATTTTATTCAGACAAATAGGCCATTGAGGAAATTTGTCTTGGAAGAAAAGCTACTGAGGATTCCATCAGCTAAACTGAAACTATCTCATGATTATGGAGGCTTTAATTTACCAGACTGTCCAAAGTATTATTGAGCCTTTATTTCTTCATAGAGAGAGGGAAGGCGAAAGAGAGGCGGAGAGAGAGAAAGGGTTTAACAGCTGAACATCAACTTTTATGGGCTTTATTGGAAGGTTATTACTTATTTCGGTTAAGTTTTTAGCAATTACCTGGATCAACATATAGCAAAAAGGATCTTTCATTTCCTGGTCTGGGAGCAGCCAGACAGATCTGGACCCAACTGGGACACAGATTAAACTTTCTTGCTCCTCTCATGAATATTTAACTTTGTGAAATAATTTTACTTTAAAAAGAGGTGGGAAGACGTTTCATTGAAAGGTATGGATGAAATCTGAAACAGGGACTTTAAATCAATTACTTTGTAATTATTATTTTAATGATTGTGTATATGCAGGTGTGGGTGCGTATTAGGCGCATGCACACACACAGTCACACACACACAGAGTCACACACAGCCTAATAAACTATAACAGTAACTCAAAGATCTTTTGATAGCTCAGTATAAGCTTAATGTTTTAGTTGCTTCAGAGAAACTCAAATGACTTATTTTTATGGAGTCTGCTTTTGAAATCAAACTGATTTCATACCTGTGGTAGAAACTTTAAAATTGAAACACTTGAGATTTATGATGTGGATCTTGTGGTTGAAATTAATTCATGAAGGATTTTTTAAATTTTATTTTGAATACCCATTAGAAAAACCATAGTTTTTCTTTGTTGGCAATGCATGAAATTTGGGAGTTTATTAATCTATATGATTTGGCCTTTCCTATTAATTAATCTTTTTAAAAAATAATATTATAGCATATAAAAGTAGATTAATGAGTAAATCATATTTCAAAATAGTAGGAATGGACCATTTTTAGGAACTTCGTTATGGGGAATATCTATGAGAATTATATTGAGAGACTGAAAAAGTATTACTACTCCAGACATCAAGGACTGGTTTCAAGAAACTGTAATTTATCTACTTTTGAAAACACTATTTTCCCCCACAAATCAAAAATAATACATGATGTTTTCCTTTGACAATTTTTTACAAGAATACATAATTTAATGGATAATTTGAGCTTTTGCTAATAATTCTTAGGTTATTTTGTTTTTATTTCATTTATTTTGGTAATAGAATATAATAATTAGATTAACTATTAGATAGTTGTACGTTATTTTTTAAATTTGTTAAATTGTTTGCTGTTAATCTTTTTCTTGGTTGTAAGTTGTTTTTTCTGTTTTTTCTTAAAAATTGCACAAAATTTTTTTTTCTAAACAAAAATAGTCAAGGATGGAGGCCCCCTTATCATAATTTGATAGGCCAGGAGGTTGTTAAAGTTTTAAAAAGTCAAGTTTAGATTGTATCCACAGTAAAAAAAAAACTGTCCACACTCCTCCTTAACCCTTCATCCAGGAAAGTATGGATTTCTTCTAATTGAAGTTCCTGAGATATTTCCATTAATTCAGAATAATAAATTGCATAGATTTGGAGTTTATCTATTTTTTATCAAGTAACTCTAGCTGTCCATCCCACTCAAGGCAACTCTGGCAGCACACAAGTTGTTCCAACTCAGCCTTTCAGAGACATGACTATTAATCCTTTGATCAGTAGCAGAAACTTTCAATCTACATTCAGGTACAGTGTTCATTCTCATAACTCAGGGTTTAGGCTTTTCCAAAATCCTCACCAGAACAAAATTGTCCTCATCCTTTGTAAATACTCTCTATGTTCTTCTTCTATAGAATAAATCGTCTCATCATAGTTTAACCAACAATGAAGAAAGCCAACCTAACTTCCTTAACTTTTTCCCAGCAAAAGAGTTGAGTGAATGGTCAGAGTTTGGGGAATTTATAAAATAAATGGACTGAAACACATGATTTAAAAAGTACTCTTCTTCTACAGCCATGATCAACAGAAAGTAACATTGTTCTACTTAATTCTGCTTTCGTCAGATTATTTCTCAATGCTGTCCAACTTTTTTCTCTGGCACGTTCTTAAAGAGGGGTGCCTAGAACGGATCCACGCTTGTATCAGTATTGGCAACAGACAACTCAGGCCATCTATTTGGGCAGAAGCCCCCCATTTAGGAGAGTCCCATTTAGTCAAGACCAGAATTATCTAATGCAGCATTTCTCAATCTTGGCAACCTCAAGATGTGTGAACTTCAGCTCCCCAAATCCCCAGCCAGTATGTCTTTAAAGTTGGCAAGGCTGAGAAACGCCGATCTAATCCTTCAGCACCAAGGATAGCGCCTTGTCTGAAGCAAGTGGAGGCGTCTGTTTTCCAAATTTCTAATCCACACCAGGAAGAACCAGATCAGAAAATCCATGTAGCAACAGCACTTAGACTTAGATATATATATCACTTCACGGAGCTTTTCATCCCTCTCTAAGAGGTTTACAGAGTCAGCATATTGGCCCCAACAATCTGGGTCCCTCATTTTACCGACCTCGGAAGGATGGAAGGTTGAGTCAACCTTGAAGCTCCAGAAACTCAAACAAACCAAGAAAACAGAGTTTCCTCATTCCCCTTTCAGCTCTCGGACAGATTTTACCTGGACCATATGGGTGGGGAAGAGCCTTAAGGTCAGAATTCTAAGATGGTTATATGCATCTGGTGTAGGGTCTGCTTGGGCTGGGGTCCAAATCTGTTAATCTGTATCTGTATCTACAAAATGGCTTGGCTTGTGGCCCTGGCCTCTTCCCCACAAACCACCATTAGCTTGGAGTTATAAAGTCGGAGTTAGGAGGAAACATGGGTTACAAGGGGCCAAGAGAATCCTTGAATTATTTCTCTGTTTGGGGAACTGCCTGATTGATCCAGGCAAATGTTTCCACATCCGCTGGGATTCAAAAAACAATCTATCTGGATTTTTATCTATCTTTCTACTGTGGCAGGAAAGCAGAATCATTTGCTGAAGTTCTTTGCCCTAAGAAAGCCTTCTTGGGTTTCAGTAAAGAGGAATCTAGGAAGCTTATATTTGCAGAAGCTTAGAAATAATTGATGCTTAAGTCCTTTTTAGTGAGAAATTATGAAAGCTGCTAATGTTTGACACAGTGCTATGATCTATAATTTATTACTGACTGAAGGTCTTTGAAGAACTCCTGCGGGTTTGGCTAGAATTTTGTCTAATTTATAAATGTTTGGGAGGTAGAAGTGAAAAAGACTCTCCATTTTATTTCACCTATAGGAAACACCAACAATTGTCACCATTTCAAGAGAATCAGTTCTGCATTGGAAATCTACAAAAGCATTCATGCCAGCAAAGGCTGTGCTAGAACTCTCGCCTCTTGAACCCGGGATGAACAAATGTGGGGGGGACAAGTACAGTCTCTCTCTCTCCAAGGAAAGTTATAAAAGCAGAGTCTGTCTAGATGTTTGCATTATGCTTCAGCCCCAAAATACTCAACAGTTTTTTTTCAGTTTATTTCTAGCTATGCTAATAATGAATAATAACCTGAACCTTTTTCAAGCTGCCATTAAAAATACAATTTGCCATAAAAATAAGGAGGGGCAAATTTAAGCAATAATAAGAGAACGATTTGTCTACAGCAGTGCTTCTCAACCTTGGCAGTTTCTTTGACTCCCAGAATTCCTTTGCTGGCTGAGGAATTCTGGGAATTGAAGTCCACACGTCTCCAAATTGCCAAGGGTAAGAGCTCTTCCTTCCTTCCTTTCTCCTCCAATGTCCAGTCCTTCAGCATGGGGACAGGTTGTGCTACCCCTCGGAGATCAAGCTGCAGCCGCCTGGGATTGTTGCTGTCTTTGGGGATCCAGAAGAAGCACCTTCTATGTGTGCTACAAGACCCTTGGACGCAGATCCTGGGGGTGCTCTGCGCACGCTCATCCCAGCAATCACCTTCCTACTGTGACCCCTTGTCAATCAGTTGATTGAATCTTTGCATACATTATGTTTACAGCCTCCCAAATAGCTTTGGTCCGTCTGCAATCTGCTGGCACGTGCTTAAATTGTGATCGACAAACATGCCCACAAGCCTTTCACATGCACCACTGATAAACCAGAATTTCACTATCTGATACTCCGTCTTACATTTTTCCTGTCTGGATGCAGCATTTTGCATCTGTTTTTGTTAACCTTTACCCGATTCATTTCAACCCACTGCTCAGGCCGGTCTAGATTTTTCTTAAACTTTTGTCTTTCGTCTGAAATATTAGCCACACCTCCTGGTCTTTCCTGACACCTGCCAACCCACTAAGGGTCTCCTCAATTCAATCATCAAAGACATTGTGATGACCCAAAGGGGCGTGGCACAAAGACAACACAGTCACATAAGTAAGAAAAGTCCCTTTAATACCTCCAACTTTGCCTCCAATATCCAGTTACCTTCGGCTGGGGAAAAAACTCTTCCAATAACAGTCTTTAAGTGGAGGAAATTCAGTCTGAATATAAACTGTAAATAAAAATCCACACAAACCACACTGCAGTAATTAACTGGACAGGGCAGGAGAAGGAATTCCAGACTTCAAAGGCCAACAAAACACACACAGGTGGGAAGACGCCAGGAACCCAGATAAACCTCGACAAAACAAGATAATACATGATTTGTTTCCAACAAGTTGCTGTGCATAAACTCCCTTTTTAAACACTGTGTTCCCAGCTGCAGCTAATGAAATGAATCAGGGCCCTTTCCTCCCCCGTAAGCCATGCAACTCACGTTGCTTCCTTCTCTGTTCCTCCCTGCATGCCCTAGGATGAATAGGAGGGTGGGCCTGGGTCTTCCTCTGAATTTCCTCTGCCTCACTCTACCTCTTCCCTGCTCTGCCCAGCCAGACTTTGCCCTTCCCCAGTTTCTTCCACAGCCAATGGAGCCACACTCCCACTCCCTGTCAGCTGCTCAGCCTCCTCCTCAGAATCAGATTCCAACAGGGGCATGACAGACATTGATCAAAATACAGCCTAGAGCCCAGGACCATCCAGGTTAAATCGAGCCACTTCTGTTGTTGTTCAGCCAACTGTGAGTCCATCCAATCATAGCATTCTCTAGCCCAGGGGTCCTCAACCTCTTGGCCACAGCCTGCTGTTGGGGCCATGAGCTGTTTTGCAACCGGGCTGCAGAAATGGCAGGCACACTTGTGCACATGCAGATCCCCACTTGCATGAGTGGGTGCATGTGTGCTCCATTTGCATGAGCAGAGGGCATGCATGCACACTGTTCGTGCAAATGGAGCTGTGCATGTGCACGCACTTGTCAGCCAGTTCGCACAGAACCCTCCCCCACC
This sequence comes from Notechis scutatus, assembly GCF_900518725.1. Next base: position 273,485 of record NW_020717006.1, on the reverse strand, counting down.
CATTGGTTCTCAATGCCAGAAAGGCTGGGGAACTCTGCTCTGGCCCATATTCGACTAGTTTGTGATTAAGGAGGGTGTCATGAGAACCTGTCAAATTCTTTATCAGGCCAAGTTATCCTGTGGCCGCATCTTTCCCCCAAGCTATTAAGCCAGGAACTCAGTCAAAAATGGAGATGTGGCACAATTTGTTTGCTGACTCAGGTTGCTCCATTTCATCCCATTTTCACTGCATGCTGTTTAATAACCTGATTGACGGCCCTGTCAAGAATAAGTGTCAAGCTGACAAGTCTGTCGTTTCCTGGGATCTCCTTCTATTTTTTTGAGAATAGGAACAGTAGAGGTAGTCCTCGACTTACGACCACAACTGAGCCCCAAATTTACATTGCTAAGTGAAACATTTGTTAAGTGAGTTTTGCCCCATTTTACGACTTTTCTTGCAAATTACTGCAGTTGTTAAATTAATAGAGCCAAGGTGGCGCAGTGGTTAGAGTGCAGTACTGCAAGCTTCTTCTGCTGACTACCAGCTGCCTGAAATCTGGTAGTTTGAAATTCACCAGGCTCCAGGCTGACTCAGCCCTCCATCCTTCCAAGGTGGGTCAAATGAAGACCCAGATTGTTGGGGGCAGGAGGCTGACTCTGTAAACCTTTTAGAGAGGGCTGGAAAGCCCTGGGAAGCGGTATAGAAGTCTAAGGCCTAGTGCTGGTGTTAACAGCATGGTTGTGAAGTGAATCTGGATTCCTCACTGGCTTTGCTTGTCAGAAGATCGCAAAAGGGCATCATATGGTCCTGAGACGCTGCAACCATCATAAATGTGAACCAGTTGTCAAGCATCTGTCAAGCCTTGTGACCGTGGGGATGTTGCCTGCAACTGTCACAAGTGTGAAAAATGGTCATCAGTCACTTTTTTCAGTGCTGTTGTATCTTTGACTGGTCACTAATGACCTGTTGTAAGTCGAGGCCTTCCCGTTTTCCCTGGTCCCCTGATCCTCAGCTGTTCTGGGAACTCTCAAAGGTTACACTTGTGCAATGACCTCTGCTGAGTATTTCAAAGCCCTGTGATACCGTCCATTTCCTTCTGAAGATTTTACAGAGGAGGTAATGTTGTAGTAACTCTCTGGAAAAGCTGCTCATACCCACAGGAATCAGTAGGAAGAGGTCATCATGGCTGGATTTGAAGAAGTTGTCAAGAAATGGGTGCCTGGAATACAACATTCTTTCTCAACTGTCGCATGAGGTCTTCCCACCAGAATCTCAGTGTTCGCTAGGCACTTTGTTGATTTCTAAGTGACTCTGGGCAGCTTTCAAAGATTAAAACACAGGAAACTCACCACATATAATCCAGAGGTGGGTATTCAGCAGGTTCTGACCAGTTCTGGAGAACCGGTAGTGGAAATTTCAAGCAGTTTGGAATGCCGCCCCTGACTGTACCCGCCAACCCCATCTCTTCTCTGCCTCCCATTGAGTCCCAGCTGATCGTCTGGGTCTCCTTTGGTTGCCCTGCACAGGAGAATGGAGCTGGAAAGCAGGTTAATGGGGTAGGGAGGGAAGGGGATTTTACAGTATATCCATCCCCTGCCATGCCCACCAAGCCATGCCCACAGAACTGGAAGCAAAAATGTTTGAATCCCACCCCTGATATAATCCCATGGTACAAACAATGATTCCACCTGCCAAAAAGCACACGAACCGCAGCAGGGGTCATCTGCCCACCTGGCCCCAAAGGCTGGGGAAACCGCCAGGTCTTCAATGCCAGGCAACAGCTAATGGGGCTGGGGCCATTCAAATCTCTGGAGGAGGTAGGGAGTCTGTTCCACAAGGGAGCTGCTGCCACAGGGAAGGCACTACTCCGGCTCCAACAAGGTGGCCTTGTTGGGTGCAAGGGGCCTGGAGCAGACCCTCTTTACTAGACTTGGCAGGGTTAGGGTCATCCATTCCCCACCCATCATTGAAGAACATGGATTTGTTCTTCCAAGTGGGTCTCTTTGCTCCTTGGAGTCTGAGGGCCCATCATGTCCTGGGAAGCTGGGATTGGTGGCGTTTGCTCCGGTGGGTGCGGATGGTCTTCTAGACGCTGAGAGCTGGAGAGTCATTGCTTGGGTCCGCTGGCACCGTCTCTCCACACTGCCTTGCTTCTTCCTCTGCGTGCGGCCCGTCCAGTGGTCTTCCTGTTCATGATCCTTAGTCTTCATCCCCTTCCTGAGAGGCTCCCAAACCTGTCTGGGAACTTCTCTTGTCCCCTGAGGTGTTGCAACTTTCTCCTCAAACATCCTCAGTGACATGCCTGCATTTTTGATAGCACACACGAAGGACAGAAGTCTGCATTTCTGGTAGATCTAATTTGGGTTCTTTTCAGGCAGAAAAGCCAGCTTTCCTTCCAGAATATCATAAAACTTCCTTTGGAATCGACTGCGGTCTCCAGCACACTTCTCTGGAAAATATCTCTCTTTGATCTCCCTGCCCTTGTGCTCCCTAAGCCCTGGAAATGTCTCAACTAGGTCAGCAAGATCTAGGCCAGGGGTGTCCAACCTTGGCAACTTTAAGACTTGTGGACTTCAACTCCCAGAATTCCTCAGCTGGCTGAGGAATTCTG
>NW_020717006.1:243298-256069 GCF_900518725.1 Notechis scutatus | reverse complement strand
CCCCTGCCTGGCCCTGCACCATTTCCAGGCGGAAGGAGAAGCCCCCCCCCTTCCTGACTTTATGTCTACTTCCTGGGGACAGTTGGCTCAAGGGCCGCCCCTCCCCACCCCCCACCCCCACCCCACCGAAGAGTCCCATTTTCTCTAGGGCAGGCCTGGCAGAAGAAGCCCCAGGTGTCTGCAGAGGTGGCAGAGGAGTCCTGCCCCATAGATGGACTTTGAGACCGGCTTCATTCTGGAGCTAGGAAAGGCAACGGGAGGGTGGGGGGAGTTTCACCCTGCCAGCATTTGGGGGAGCAGTTTATTACGCCACAAATACATAGAAGTGAAAGTTTATGGCAATGTAAGCAAAAATATGTAAAAAAACCAGAATAGATTCCCTCCCAATGTCATTGACCTTTGCTTCTCGACATAATGCTGCCTCCCCCCTCACCTCGTCAGCCCTCTGTTCTTTGGCAGAGAAGAAGCTGCTGCCTGGCGTGAGTCACCCTGTCCCAAGGCAAAAAAGCACAGCCTGTAATTGCTTTTTAACTTCCTGGAATGTCAGAGCCAGCATTGAAATTTTACATATGACTCCTCCCCCACTCATCCACCCCCGTTGGCACCACCATCGTCACATAAATCCAGCAGCGGCTTCAATAATAACATTGCCGGAAAAGAGGTAGATTTACAGCTCCGGAAAAATGTAATCAAATTTCGAGCTTGGAAAGCAATAAGTCCAAGCGCTGGTTTTCATTTGGAAGCCAGTTAGATCAATGTGGCTTCACCTGCACCGCCTCCATCTCCTGCTCAGGAGGGGCCCAAAAGGTGTCATTGCCAGGATTGTGGGGGGGGGGGGCAGGGGGGGGGGGCAAAGGAAGGGAGCATCATCTGAGCGAGCCTCTGCAGCCCCAGGGCACCTGTGTGGCTTCTCCAGAGGGGTCTGTTTATTGATCCAAAGGATTTGGCCATTCGCCTCAATGAGCGGCTCTGGACAATGAGCAGAATGAAAAGGCCTCCCCTTTAGACAGAACTTGGGAGGTCTGTTCTTCATGTGGGGCAGCCCACCCCAAAATAAGACTAGAACCAGAAACTGGGTCCCCCTGCCCCCCACCACACACACACACACACACACACACACACACACAGTACCTTCAGAATAGAAATGGTGCGGCTATGAGTCATTTCAAGGGTTGGCAGCGGAGAGGGCTTGTGGGTGGCACCAGACTTGAAGCAACCCCTGGGTCTACTGGGCCTACAAGTCATTGGACCCCAAAATAAGAAGTCTTCCATACATCCCCATGGAATTCACCTGCTCTGCTTGGTCAAACTATGGTTTATTCTTGATAGATGAGCAGGCCATGAAAACCAGGACCTGCAGCTGCTCTGGGGTGGTTACAAGACAGGAATCCCCTTTTGCTGTTTGTTCAGTTCTTCCTCCTTTTCTTCTGGTGGCAATTTGGGTCATCCAATCCAGATGCTTGTTCCATTTTCTGATTTGTTTCCATGACTCATCAACGTCCACCTCACTAACCTGCTTTCCAGCTCCATTCTCCTGGGCAGGGCAACCAAAGAAGACCCAGCCAATCAGAGGGACTCGATGGGAGGCAGAGCATAGATGGGGTGGGGCCAAGTCAGAGGTGGGATTGGCTGGTTCTCCAAACTACTCACAATTTCCGCTAATCAGTTCTCCAGGACTGGTCAGAACTGGCTGAATACCACCTCTGGTGCAGAAGCAGTCCACCTGCTGCTCAACCCTTCCTTTTGTGCTGCTCTCAAGCCCCTCAAAGCAGGCACCTATGGACTCCCCCCAAAAACCCGTGCCCGAGAATGTGCAGAGAATGTGGAAACTTTCTGGCAGGCTCTCATCTCTTGGGCTGATCTTTAGCTGAACTAGCCCCCAACCTCCATTGCTGACAGAAGCCCCCTTCAGCTGCTGGCTATGCCAGCATTTTGGAGGCACTAACTTCTCCCATTAAGCATAATTAAATCTGTTTCTTGCAATAAGTCCTTTGTGAATGCTTCTCCCAGGACTGCCATTAACAGATAATCCATATGCTTCAAGAAGAGTTTATCATCAGCTCATTACCAAAGAGAAATCTCGGGAGGAAATATTCCAAGGCTTTTTTACTGGCTTCAGCGAGCAGGCGCTTTGCCAAAAGCCTTTAACCCCTCTCGGTTTTATGATGTGTGGCTTTAACATTACAGAGGCTCTTAATGTTCCTGGGGGGGGGGAAAATGACACCAACCAGCACAATACGTAAATAAATAAATATTAGAACGCTAGAAAATGCTCCTGAGCTCTGACAAATGGATTTCAGGCAGGGGTGGGATTCTACCGGTTCGGACCGGTTCTATAGAACCGGTTGCTATGATTCTGCGCAATTCGGAGAACCGGCAAATCATGCCCCTGGCTGGCCCTACCCCTCTCCACCTGCCCTGCCCCTCCCTGCCCAGTCAGTCCTTATTGCGCATGTGCAACATCGCATACTGGCCCTTAGGGAAGCTTCCTGCGAGCAAAAATGCCCCCCGGAGGCTTCTCTGTGGCCCAGGAGGCCAAAAAATGGAGTGCACGGGAGGGGGGGGGGCGTGCAAGAAAAAAAGCCATGCTTACCTAGTCACATGGCTGCACCCACCTAGCCATGCCCACCTAGCCACACTCACAGAACCGGTTGTTAAAAAAATTGAATCCCACTCCTGATTTCAGGTGGCCTTTGGGTTTCTCCGTGGGAGAAGCTGAGCAAAAGGGCCTCTTTGCATACACACACACACACAAACCCCAGGAAGGGGGGAGGGAGGGAGGGAGGGGGCATTTAAGGTCCACAGGTGTTAATCTGGCCCCAGAGGTCCCTGTTCTTTCCAGAGCTGGTTTCTATCCTGGTCTAGTTCCTGCTTCTCTGAGGCCTTCCATTCTCCGGGCCGAGAAGCTCGAGAAAAGAACCGAAAGGCCAGCCTCGTGGGCTCTAACCATCCCGTCTGCTGCAGGCCCTTCTGCAGGATGGGGTCACCTTATGGCAAGGGTGGGGTTCAAAAAAATTTACTACTAGTTCTGTGGGCGTGGCTTGATGGGCATGGCGGGAGAAGGATACTGCAAAATCTCCACTCCCTCCCTGCTCCTGAGGGAAGGTTACCACTGGTTCTCCAAACTACTCAAAATTTCTGCTACCGATTCTCCAGAACTGGTCAGAACCTGCTGAATACCACCTCTGCCTTATGGGACCCAGGAGATAAATGTGTATTTATTCAATGTCTGCAGCTGTCCATTTTAACCAGTGACTTTGGGTGGCTTACAGTTTTAAAAATATAAAAACATTAAAAATAAAAATAAAAACACCCAAACTAAATATGTGCAACAAGACAATTAGCAAATTTTTCTGTGGCAGCTCCTCCGTCCTGAGGTCCAGCTGGTCATGGCTCCACTGGCCGCACAGAAGGCACGAAAGACTTGGTCCTGGCCTCAGGCCCTCGGGCCAGGGTGCGAGTGAGAAGTTATGCACTTTGCTGGCCATGAATTTAAAGTTGATTGGTTTCATCTGGCATCTTTATTCTTTCAAAATCTTGTTAGCCACCCAGAGTTCTCTGATTAAGACAGCAGCCATCTAAATTTGCTATATAAATAAACTAGCTTGATACCCGTTCTTCGCTACGAAACTATGTGGTTGGGCTTAGTTTTGGGGGAGGAAAATAAGGGGGGGGGATTCTGCCTCTGCCTACTAGCATCCATTGGTATTCATCTGGGTAGCATCCTGTCAGTGTGTGAGAGAGTTGAGGGCTTGTTATATGAGCAAGAAGGAGACAGCAAGGAGCCTGGGCATGGCTTAGCCCAACTGTTCTGTACTAAAGCTGCTTGGTGTTGTGAAACTGAGACTAAAACTGAAACTCTTCTCTTCTGCTTGTGTTTTGCCTTTGGAAGAAATATCTTTTCAGGTGGGGAGGGGGAGTAGGACTCCTTAGCATCAGAACATGTTAATAATAATAATAATAATATAGGAAATACTAATGCTCTGATGTCCATTTTGAAAAATCCTTTCTTAGTGAACACCTAGAAGTCAAGAGGAACATGTGCCAAATTTCAAGTTTGTAGGCTTTACAGTTCTGGAGATTCTGTGATGATGTGTAAGTGGTCTTTCGGTTTTATATATATAATTAAAAAGGAACCATCTGGATACCCATGTTTTTGAGGTCATTTTTTTTAAAGAACCAAATTCCTCCTGAGAAGGAACAGCCTGTTTGGCCTTTGGAAAGAAGCCAGCGGCAGCATGGAGATTTTGATATCCAAGGCATCACCTACCACCTTGGAACTTAAAAGCCCTGGTGGACACATTGGTTAGAATGCAGCGATGCAGACTGACTCTGCCCACAGCCTGGCATTCGATCCCGACCGGCTCAAGGTTGACTCAGCGTTTCATCCCTCCAAGGTCGGTAAAATGAGGACCCAGATTGTTGGAGGCAATATGCTGACAGTGTAAAGCAGGGGTCCCCAAACATGGCAACTTTAAGACTTATGGACCCACTCCCAGAGTTGAAGTCCACAAGTTTTAAAGTTGCCAAGTTTGAAGACCTCTGGTATAAAGCACTGTGGAGCCAGGGGAGGAATTCAGCAGGTTCTGACTAGTTCTGGAAAACCATTAGTGGCAAGTTTGAGTAGATCAGAGAACCGGTAAATACTACCTCTGACTGGCCCTGCCCCATCTATTCTCTGCCTACCATTGAGTCCCAGCTGATCGGCTGGCTCTTCTTTGGTTGACCTGCACAGGAGAAGGGAGCTGGAAAGCAGGTTAGTGGGGTGGGGAGGGAATTGGATGTTGCAGTATCCTTCCCCTGCCACGCCCTCCAAGCCACGCCCATAGAACCATTAGTAAAAAACCCTTAATCCCACCACTGTGTGGAGCGGTATATAAATCTAAGCGTTATTGCTATCGTCGTTACTGCCAGGCCCAGAGGGAGAACAAAGGCCCCTTTCCCTGGGCTGCCCAAGGTCAGTTCCAGCTGTGGGTCCTTCTGGTGAAAAAAGCTCTCCGCTTGCATGGAGCACGACTGGACTTCCTTGGCTCTGGCAGCAGCTGACCGGTCACCCTACCGGTCTTGCCTGCAGAGCACCCAACATGCAGCACTAGCATGCCCAGGGGGAAAGCGAGGATGGGGCCAGGCTGCCCCCAGAGAAGGCCTCAGCCAGCTGCCTCCTGCCCAGGCGCTTGCCGTGTTTGATCCAGAAGAGAGCGGCATCAATATTCCACAAGACTGCAACGCATGAAAAAATGATGAGGCCGGCTTTGAAGCCGCAGCACCTGGGCCTCCCTCCTTCAGCCGCTCACAGGAGGAATTAGGTTTTTAAAATGGAGCCCTTGACAGCTGCATTTGTTGTGCAGCCGATAAACAGGCTGAAGAATATTCCGGCGCTCCAATCTTCCCATCAGCCACCGAAGCTGCTCTGGGCAGCCTAAAAAACAGGACGGGGAGCTCCATCTTTTTCCTACAAGCCAGCGGAGATGTTCACACAAGTAGAGGAGCTCCAAAGCAGGCCCAGGCTCACCAGAATCCCCATCACACACACACACACACACACACACACACACACACACACACACACACACACACACACACACACACGTCTGAATGCCAAGTCCATATAGCTCATCCACTGGGTTTGTTTTTTTTATTTATGTTTTTATTTTTACAACAACATCCACTGTTGTTGCTCTCTGCAGGGGCTCATATTTCAGGCCCCTCAGGCTGGTGCCCCAGGGCAGTACAGACCAGGGGTCTCCAACCTTAGCAAGTCTTAAAGTTGCCAAGGTTGGAGACCCCCGGTCCAGACAGTAGTCCAGCAGCCATGGGGGAGGGGTTTGGGCTTTATCAAGGTGGTTTAAGATTCAGAGTATGGGAGGGGAGGGCAGTAAAGAGAAGAGGAGCTGACCCTTGCTTCCACTTCTGCAGATCCGTCACCTCTTTCATCCGGTCGCCATCCTGGCCCTTTCCCTCCAAACTGAACCTGGCCGCCTGCCGCATCTGCCACTGGCTCCGCTGTCCAGAAGGAGTTCTGCTCCCTGGGCCGAAATGCACCCATCCGGGCTCAAGCTGGCTTTCCTCCACCTTCGGATTTCAGGCCGGGCTTAAGCCAGGCGCTCTGCGGTGGCAGGCTTGAAGCAGCCAGGAGGGCGCCGGGTGGGAGCTGCTCCACCCAGCCTCCGCAACTGAGGCCCATAGGGTTGCATCTTCCCCACCCAACCGCCAGCAACCTATTGGGAAGATGGGAAACTTTTCCAAAGTAGCAGCAGCGCAAAAGCCTCTCTCTCTCCCTCCCTCCCACACACACACACACAGTCTCAGCCCCTTCTGCTGCCTGCGAGCAGCATCCCTGCATGGAAGTGTGAGAAAAGGGGGCGGCAGAAAAGGGGGAAAGGAAGAGCAGCAGAGGAGGGTGACATAAGGCAGAAAGCCAGAGACGGAAGAGCCGACGCCACTCCGGGGCCGAGAAGCGCAGCCTTTGCGGGGCTGCCGCCGCTGCCGCCTGATTCACACCCCACACCCCCACCTCCAAGGGGCATCGGGCTCAGGTTGGGGGCTCCCTGCGTGTCAGTGGGGCAGCGCTGAGGGAAGCTCCAAGTCATCTCCGAATACAGAAAGCCAGGTGGAACCCAAAGACCCCCACGGCCCTCCCCCCGGGGACTCAGCCGGGGCTCTTCTGTCGGGGGTGCCACGGCGGCTTGGGAGGAACCTCACAGGCTTCCTCAGTTGGCCCTGCCAGGCATCCCCCGGTCTCGAGTCCCCCCAGGAACAGCGGAGCCGAAGGAAGGGGGCCGTCCCGGGATCCTCTGGGAAAGGGCCACAGGAAGGCGAGGGTGATCCCTCGGGGACCCCACCACTTCTCTCTCTTGCCCTCCATTGCAGGAGCCGGGCAGGGTGGCGAGCACCAGCATAACTTCGCCCTTTGTTGCCTGAAGGCCACGGGGGCAGGACCGGGAGCTCATGGGGGGGGGCCGACAGCTCCACCACCCTGACTCTCGTGCCCTGAGGCCACCCCACAGGGCCTCCGCCACCCCATCAGAGGGGAGGGGGTGCGGTGGCCGCTGGCCAACCTGGCCAACAGTGCAGCTGAAGCTCCCGCCCCGAGGCGGGAGGAGGCGCGGGGGTGGCCCAAAGGTTCGGCATACAGAATCGGTGGGGTGGGGGGCAGCAGCCAAGTCCCGCCGGTCTTAGCTGGACTGAGCACCGGCTGCTCCTCTGCCCGAAGCTTCAGTGCAGACGGCTGCCTCCCGGCGCAACCCCGGCCCGCCATAGAAAGGCAATGGCCGGGAGAGGTCGGGATGGTCAGTTGTGCCGGTTGCACAGCCATGAGGCGGGGAAGGAGATTGGAAGATGCAGAGCTACAGGTTCTCTCCCCCTTCCACCCTACCTTGCCTCCTTGGGTAGGACCAGGGCGTGCGTGGGATGAGTGGAGTTTGCTGACCAACTTCAAACCGACTTGGGTCTGTTTGTGGCTAAATTGTGGCTAAAAATAAAACAGATGCAAGGGAACTTAGAGGTAATCTAGTCCAACCCCTTCCCAAGGCAAGGAGTCCTTACACCCATGATGACGAACCTATGGCCCGCGTGCCACAGGCACGCAAGCTGCAGGCAAACTTACCTTACTGCGCATGTGCGCGCCTCACTGCTGATTTTCGGCAGGTTTGAGGCCTTTTTCGGCCTCCCAAAGGCTTGAGGAAGGCTTCTGCAGGCTTCTGCAGGCCGAAAACTAGCCCTGTTTCGTCACTTCCTGTTTTTTCAAAAATACCGAAAGTGACGAAACAGGACTAGTTTTTGGCCTGCAGAAGCCTGCAGAAGCCTTCCTCAAGCCTTTGGGAGTCCGAAAAGGGCCTCCAACCCACCAAAAATCAGCTGTGAGGTGCAGTGCAGGTAAGGGGGCTAGGGATGGGGGGTGGGGTTGCACACGCATGCATAGGGGGCGTGGGGGGCCCGCATTGCCGTCTGGGTGCTGGCACGCGAGCGCGAGCATGCAAGCGTGCACACAATTTTTGGCACAGGAGCCCAAAAAGGTTAGCCACCACTGCCTTACACCATTGCAGACAAATGGCTGTCCAAACTTTTCATGAAATCCTCCAGCTATGGAGCACCCAGAACTTTGGGAACTTTTTCTGATTAATAGTTCTCACTGTCAGGAAATTCCTCCTTATTTCCAGGTTGAACCTCCCTCTGACAAGCTCCAGGTTGTTGCATCTTGTCCTGCTCTCGGGGGCTTTGGAGAATCAGTTGACCCCCCTCTTCTCTGTGACAGCCCCTCAAATATTGGAAGATGCGATCAGGTCCCCCCCCCCCCCCAGACCAGGGGTCTCCAACTTTAGCAACTTTAAGCCTGGAGGACTTCAACTCCCAGAAATCCCTAGCAAGTAACTGAACCAAGTCAGACAAGTTACTTGCAGTTGCATTATTGGTCCATGGCTGGACAGCTTTTCCCATTAGAACTGCTCTTCTGAGCTTCATTTAGCGACATCTAGATTGTTATGAGTGCGAAGGAAAGTGGGAATCAAAGGTTGGTAGAGCAGCACAGTATGTTCTAGTGACTGTTGGAAGATCAATTTTGAGGTGGAAGAAATTTGCAGTGTTCTAACACAATCCAGGGGAAAATTATTCTTCTAGGGGACATGAATCAGTGGGTGAGGACAAAATGACAGAGTAGAGAAGTTACTAGCCCCAGAAACCCAACTTTGGATGAGAATGGGAACTGGCAAGTGGCTTGAAAGCATCAGTCCATTCATGTATTTGTGTATGTACACAAAGACACACACGGCAAAGGAGTGAAGAGTAGCGCAAAAGCACAATTGAAAGATACAAGGCCATAAAATTACAGGAAGAAAATGTATGTGAACACAGATTAATCTCCCAGAGGTCGACCATAAGTAGAAACTGGACACTATTTGGAACAGTAACAGGCTGAGGTCTGTTAATGGGAGGTATAAGATGGATGGGAAAAGAAGTAAGGCAACTGTTTTTGGCGCTGAGTGCAAAAGCCACCAAGCAGCCTCCTGCAGAGTAAGTGGGAATAAAAATGAAAGCAGTGAAATTATTTGGGATAAAACCGGAAGGAGGGAATGCAAGCATTCCCAAAAGATGACAGAGACGAAATCTTAAGCTCTCTACACAAACCCTGCTCACAACCAGACATCAACAATGGGAGGGAGGAGGGAAGGCATTGGAATGGCGGGGGGGGGGGGGTATAGGTTTGCTGGCTTGAAGCCTGAGACAAATCCTGCACCCCAAGATCATTGGCTGGGAAAGTCCAAGGTGGAGAGACTGTTCCTAAAACAACGCGAATGTGCCTGATTGGCTAGAAGACAAAAAGACGGGGGGGGGACTGGGGGGGGGGGGGGGCTGTTTCTTATGCTGTTGGTGTGCCAATTTTTTAGAATTGGCTTTTCCACTTCTGTACCCACATGGAATTTTCAGTAAAGTTGTACTCTAACTCAATTTCATTGAGGGCCGCATCAGGGTTGTGCTTGACCTTGGGGGCCTGGGGTGGGCATGGCCAGCTTGACATCACTCGTGTCGGGGGCACCTGTGGTGGCATGAGCTCTCTGCCAGCAAAAATGGGCTCCATTTTCAGCTGCCACGGCCTCCTGAAACTCTCCGCCAGTGAAAATGGAGCTCTGTTTTCACTGGCAGCGGGTTGCAGGAAGCCATGGCAGCAGAAAACGGAGTTTGGGAGCCCGTTTTCACTGGCAGAGGCACCGCAGGCCGGTCCTTCACTTCTTTCCAGGGCAGCCCCATGGGCCAAATCTAAGTACCCTGTGGGCTGGATCCAGCCCGCAGCTTGACACCCCTGCTCTAGATAAAAAAAGATATCCCAGTAGTCTCTTTTGTTGTCTTAACCAATGGAATGGTTAACATTACTGGAATTTTGTTGCAAACAGTTTGTGCCTGCAGCCAGGAATTAACACGGTGTTCAGCTTTGTGCTTGTCAAGAAAAGGGCAGACTGGATAATTTTTTCCTCTTCTGCAATTCATTGATGAATGTAGGAAAGTTTGACCAATCAACATTTTGAAGTAGTTGGGTGGAGTTGAAACTTGATTGCCGAATGCAATAAAAATCCTGTACAGTGTGATGGAGTTATATCGTGTTTGTGTCAGAAGCCTCCAGGCCTTTCCAGGTTAAAAAGATTAGCCAGTGATATCATTGTTGCCCAGGGGATGGACACTCAGTTGGGGTCTCCTTTCATGGCCCTGCCAAGAGCTCATCCTGCACCACTGCAGTACTCAGGTCTCAAACACGGGCTGGCCAATCTCCAACTCAGCATCCTAACCACATGGGCCACCATGCTCCTATGAAGTTACATGGATGAAAATGAATGCTTAGCAAATGCAACGTTGAGCAGGGAATAGGACAAGGGTGTGTATTTGTAGCTAAGCACAAAACAAACACTTTATACAGTAAAAGTGCATGTTTTTATATGCTGACAATGCCGTGTGGCTTCCCAGCTGCAGCAGAAGACACAGCACAACACAAGAAACAGCAAAACATGAATGTCTTAAGGACTAAGGCATTTGTGTTGAATAGGAGAAAAAAGACAGTTGCAAATTCTATGTAAGGGACAAAAAACCCTCAGCAGACTGATGGAACATGCAGACCTTGATAAAATCTTTACTAAAGATGGAAAAAAAAGGGGTTGATAAATTTCAAGATCTGCAAATTGAGTGGCTTGGGTCCAGGTTATCTGAGGAAACATCTCTTGCCAGTGACATCTACCTGACCCATTAGAGCGAGGAGGCCGGGAATGTTGCGGGTCCCACCACTGAGGGAGATACACCTGGTGGGACCTAGAAGAAGGGCCTTCTCTGTGGTGGCTCCATCTCTCTGGAACATCATTCCCCCAGAGATTAGAGATTAGCTGGTTGGAAGAAGGCGGAGCCTCCTCGCTGATGGACTGTAGATCGCGACTCTCTGTGGCTATGGTCCGTGCTCTTTCGTTGGAGTGCCCCGATCATTACGATCAGGGGCTGAAGCTACCTTGGAGGGGCGGTGGAGTAAGGGGAAGCCGCAAGCCAGGTTGAGGGGAGCCGCATCTCCCCCCCTGGGCTTGGTCTTTTTCCCCCCAAAGATGACTGCAGCGGTGGTTTAAAATGGCCACCCCGAACAGGAGGACTCAGCTGGATTAAGATTTGTGCAGGAGGGAAGAAAGAGGTGGATAACATCTGAACCGGGACAACTGGGCAATACAACTAAACAAAAGTACCCCAGGATAAAGGTAACATGGAATTTTTAAGAAAAGAAAAGTGAGCGGCAAAATTACAAAGGGACAGGGGAAAAAATAAGAAAATATTTTTGACAGCTGTGGGGCTTCGAACTGGGAAAGGAAGAAGCTGGAACTAAAGATTTAACTAAATTGGACAAAAATATTTTGGGAATAAACAGGCATAAAATAAAGCTGGACTTAAGATTGTCAAAAAATAATAATAATAAAGTTTACAAATTGGAGACTGGACTGTGCTGGAATATTGAGGTTCGAAAAACCCTAAATAAAAAAATAGGGGGAAAAGGTGAAGACTTTGTATAATGGAGAGTGCCACCTTTTGACAAAAACTTGATCTCAAACAAAAGGGAAAGCATCCTGTTTCTGAATGAACTTGTGTGGATATAACATTAAAGAAATATTGAAACAAAGTAAGAAACTTAGAAAGTGAAAGCAGAACCAGAATAAAGAAAAAAGCAAGGAAAGACTGACTGTGGGATTGAGTGATGTTTTTGGTATAGAGCCTGGGCTGGAATAATTGAGAACTTTAGAAAATTGAAAGAAGAAAGAAGGAAAGCAAAAGTGGGTTTTTTGTAGACTTTAATGATCATAAAATACAAGAGTGTGTAATGATGATATCTCTTCGGGAATTAAAAATGGAACTTAAAAATATGAGAGAATTACTACAGGAAAGAGGCAAATCACTTTGCTCTGTGTTAGAAAAAATGGAAATGGCGATTGAAGAACAAGAAGAAAGAGCTTCAGAGGAGGAGGAGTCGACTCAAGGAGAAGACATTTTAAATAGACAATTAACACAAAGAACACTACAAAGAAGTGGGGAAAGAAGGAAGGTTAAAAAGTTGAGATTTAAGAAGGCAATCAAAAGGGGGAATACCTGTGAAGTTGGGAAAGGCAGAAAGAACCAGCAGAAAAGGGGAAAGGAAGATATTAAGAAAGAGAGGGATATAAATTGGAATGAGAAAAGATATGGGAAAAAGTGCGGGAGGAGAAGCAGTAAGAAACAGGTGCATGAAATAAAGAAATATGGAAATAGTAAAATGTTGAAAAGAAATTGTTTTTTCAGAGATAATTGTTGATGAATTAAAAAGGGGATTCTGCAGGGTGACAAGGGGTAATAAGAATATTTCTGCAATTAAAAATATTTAGAAAATAGGATAATATAGATACTGATAACTCTTATTAAAAATCAAGGGGGGAAAATATGCTGCAGAATCCAAATGAAAAGATGTAATAATTATTATTGTAACTTCTTAAAAATAATGGTTTATTGGGAATCAAGATGAGGGAATAAAGGTATATTTTAATCATTGAGGTGTCACACTCAAAACAGTAAAAGGGGGGAAACCTATACTTAGTTTTTTTTTTTTAGTGTTAAAATTTGTATTAATCTAGAATTTATAAAAAGAATGTGTAATGGAAAGGGAATATGACAGACTAAAGAACCAACTAAATTAATAAGTTAATATAGACTATTAAAAGCAAGGAGAGACATTGGTAACTTATTATTATTATTATTATTATTATTATTATTATTATTATTATTATT
>NW_020717006.1:221960-243288 GCF_900518725.1 Notechis scutatus | reverse complement strand
TTATTATTATTATTATTATTATTATTATTATTATTATTATTATTATTATTATTATGCAAACACATATTATCTTTATTTTTAAAATAAATATTAAAGGATTATATTTGAAATAATTGAAATGAAACAAAAAGATGTTTCGACTGAGATTAATGAAAGAAGCTACCGTGTTTCTCATATAATAAGGCTGGGTGTTATTTTTTTTTTGAGCCCCGAAAAAACGACTAGGCCATCTTTTCGGGGGTGACTTAATTCCCCCCCCCTTGCATCTTAGGGCAGGCGGCGACAGCTTGGATGTTGACCTCGGCGTTTGTATCAGGCCTTTGTATCAGGGTCAACGCAGGCAGCACCATATCCGGGTGTGCAACAAAAGTACTTCCTAACAGCAAGCCCCTCCGCCATTTCCCCCCATTTCGCATGTTTTAATATAGGCCTTAATTTGGGGGTTGGGGCTTAATTTCATTTCATGCCTATAAAACATGCTGGGACTTCCTATTGGGGGAGGCCATATTGTTGGAGAAACAGGGTAGAATTAATGTGGTTGTTTCTCTCCTTACTGAAAATTTGGAATGGAAAAGGTAATAATAGAATTAAGTATGCATATATGAATGTATAATTGCTGTCATATTTGTATGTAAAGGTGATGACCTGGAAATATGTTGTCCACTAAAAAGAGATTTTTGTTTTTAATGTGAAAAACTGAATAAAATTTGTTTTTAAAAAAATGGCCCCCTCGTTAATCCTATTCTGAAAGGCACTGAAGACCCGGTTTTGCCAGCAGGCCTGGGGAACCCAGAGAGGGATGGAACCCATCAAATGGCTAGTGTGGTCCACTGTCATCGGGGTGGGGGATGGGAGTTGGTTTTTTGTTTTTTTGTTTTTGTTTTTTGTTTTCCCAAATTTTGTTCTATTGTACTTTACTAATTTATTTGATTCTTTTTGTTAGTTCTTTTTGTTTTTGTTTTTATTTTTTGTTTTAAATATGATTTTACATTGTATAAGCCGCCTCGAGTCGCCATGGGCGAATAGGCGGCAATATAAATCAAATGAATGAATGAATGAATGAATGAATGAATGAATGAATGTGGATATAAAGATCTATGGAAGCAAAGGCTGGATGAGTCAAGAGAAAGCCAGAAGGTGGAACAGGTAGTTTCAGTGTGCAGTGGAAAAAGAAGAGGGTAAAGGAACATGGGGGCTGGATGAAAGGGGGCTGAACAGGCCCACATATAAAAGAGGGGGCCTGGGGCAAACCCAGAATAGCTGCTTCCAGAGGAGAGAAGGCAATCCTGATCCCCAGCAGGGAACTGACAGCCACCTGCTAAAAGCAGTGCTGGAATCAAGTCCTATTTTAGGAGTTCCCAACCTTGGCAACTTTAAGACTTGTGGACTTCAGCTCCCAGAATTCCCCAGCCAGCCATGTCCACATGTCTTAAAGTTACCAAGGTTGGGACACTCTGTCCTATTTGCAAGAAGCTTCACTGTTGCAGCTGCACAGCTGTTCCATTGCAATCAATGCTCAGCCTTCCGCGTGACCTATTTGTTCTTGTCAACCCCAACGCCCCCTTCATGAAACGACATCTGTCAGATCCGGATTGCAACTCAAAGGCCCGCAGGGCCTCTTTGGGGTCCTCTCATTCCACCCGCGGTTTTCAATCCAATAAGCGGGCAGGAAAGTGTTCCAAAATGGGGAAAATATTGACCTCTGCGACAAATAACAATGCACGTCATCTAATCTGGCATAGCCTAAGGCAAGATTAAGAGAGTGGTAATCCAATTGCCCATGAATGAGTGATGACCCTGCAATTTAACAGCACAGCTGTGGTGACTATTTCCATGCAGAAATAATAATAAGGGCGGTCAAACCAGGGGTCTCCAACCTTGGCAACTTTAAGACTTGTGGACTTCAATTCCCAGAATTCCTCAGCCAGCAAATTCTGGGAGTTGAAGTCCACAAGTCTTAAAGTTGGAGACCCCTGTCCTACCTCATCCTGTCCTTGAAGCAGAGATAGCAATAGCACTTAGACTTATATATCGCTTTATAGTGCTTTACAGCCCTCTCTAAGCGGTTTGGGTCCTCATTTTACCCACCTTGGAAGGCTGAGTCAACCTTGAGCCTAGTGTGATTTGAACTGCCAAATTGTAGGCAGCTGGCTGCAGAAGTAGCTTGCAATACTGCACTCTCACCACTGTGCCACAGAGGCTCCTGGAATGAGATTCTGGAAAGAAGTGAACAATAACTCAGCAAGGCACTTTTCCAGGTGACTTAACTGCCATGGGTGCCTCGGCTGCTGTCTAGATCAAACTTTAAACTGTCAGAATGAAGTCACCCACTTGGCTTGGTCGTTGGCCAAAAATAAGTCCTTATCAGTACATGTTTCTGGTAATAGTCGACATACCAGTGGATGGGCTGGGCTCTGCGCCTCGCCACATTCACCCAGCGTGTTGTTATCCGCTAAGAGCTTCCACTTCAGAATTAGGGAATCAGAATAGAGCTGGAAGGGACCTTGGAGGTCTTCTAGTCCAGCCCTCTGCTTAAGCAGGAGATCCTAGATCATTTCAAACAAGTGACTGTCCAGTCTCTGGTTTCACATTTAGGGGCTCCAGCTCTCAAGCTATTCAGGATCCACCAAGTAGTGTATCAGGGAGGTCAAATCGTTCAGCCATATCCTTTCATATTATTCCTTGCTTGATGGTCTCCTTCCTCCATCTTTTAATTCGATTTTGTCCTTATGTACCCTCAAGAATGTTTGTTCTTACCACAAAGCTATTCCTAGGGCTGAGCCGGTGGGCTCATTGGATGTTGAGGATCATTCTCTTGCTTAGTTCTCTTGGCATCTGCTGCTTACTTCTCTCCCAAGGGTAGGTGGGGCAATGCCAGTGAGAGGATGTATTTCTACCCTATGCAGAGTTAATAACACAGGTCTAAAGGAAAAAAGCAGGCAGTCAGCAGAATAAGCCTGCAATGCTGCATTATAACCACTGTGCCACCACGGCTCTTTATCGTTTTAGGATGATTGGTGTTGGCTTCTGAAAGTTTTACGTGGATTAAGGGCTTAGCTGGACTTGATTTAAGACTTTGAAGTTAATTGAAAGTATTCTTTCCATGGAAAATGTCTGTGCTTATATTTGGAAACAACTGATAAGATGACTTTGAAAGTTGGGCGCTAGAGGGCACTAGAAGGAAATAAATACCTTAAGGGTGATTGTACGATGAATCTACTCGGGAAATTATCAAGTTATTACTACACTAAAACAATGTAGGTGTTAGCCCCACTGAATAAAACTCAAACTGGTTTGAATGTGATAGCTTGTAAGAAATAGATGGAAATAATGGATTTACAAATGAAACTGATGATTTAGGACTTTAAAAAGACATACAAATATTAAGAGTGATGTGGTTAATTTCTCTACATTGGATTTACAGGAGAGACTTGTTAAATTGGTCAATTTTTTTGAGAAAAGACAGCAAAAATATTAAGTCACATGGGTAACTTTTTTTCTATTGGAAATTATACAAGGAACTTGATAAAGACCCCAAGGATTCTGAGAAGAGACAAAGAGTACATGACAAAGATGTTAGAAGTTTCAGAGATCTTAAGATTGCTGAAGAAGACTATAAAATCAGTTGATTTGATCAATATTAAAATGGTTACGATTTCTGGAAATGTTTAATGGTTTGTTGATTGGGACTGTATGCTTTAAAGATTTTGAAGGAACTGGGAGGCTACATTTAAATAGAAAGGGAGGTATAAATATAAAAAGGAAGAATTCAAATTGGGTTTAGT
This sequence comes from Notechis scutatus, assembly GCF_900518725.1. Next base: position 239,503 of record NW_020717006.1, on the reverse strand, counting down.
AGATATAGTTTGTACTTTATTTCTTATAACCCTTAATGGATTTGTACGGATTAATATGACAAGCTAAAGTTTTAGAGATTGGTTAAATAGAATGGAGTGATGAAAAGTTGCTTGATTTTACTTTAAGAGATAGTGATAAGTTGTTAAGATTGATTATACTTGCTGGTGAGGGAGTTTTCCCCTTTGAACAATTTTTCTTTTTAACAATTTCTCTTTTATACTCTCTAGATCAGGGGTTTCCAACCTTGGCAACTTTAAGACTTGTGGACTTCAATTCCCAGAATTCCTCAGCCAGCAAGGCTGAGAGTTGAAGTCCACAAGTCTTAAAGTTGCCAAGGTTGGAAACCCCTGATCTAGATAGCATTAGTTTTATCTGTATAATATTCAATACATTATTAAAAAGGTAAGCAAACCCTGGTACTTCCTTATAGAGGAAAGGCCTTCGACTGAGAGATGGACAATAAAATGTGGAAGAAAATTCACTCTTAGAAGCAAGAAACTGCCCTTAGAAATTCCGAGAGAAAAACTTTGTTGTATTCCATACAGACTTGTTGCAATATAAAAGAAAGGAAGATCCTGTGCGCTGCATGAGTCTATTTTAATACCAAGAGGTTTAAAAAAAAGGGTGTGTGTGTGTGTGTGGTTTTACAATCCTGGAAAATGTCACAGGAAATTAAGTGCTTTCCCAGGCCTAATCTAAGCTTGAAGACAGGATCTTCTCCAGAATTCTGGAATCTGCTTGTGCATCAGACACTTAAAAAGAGTTGACAACTGCAGAGCATTGGAGAAACTCCACCAGTCCAGAGGCAGAAACTCCTTGTGCGCACACAGCAGTTGCCTCCAGAGTCTGGCAGCAGCGAGATAGAGGAACAGGGGGAGCCTGTTCCCAGTGTGTGTGTGTGTGCACAGAGCTGCCAGAAGGCAAGAGCAACTAAGACAAAAGGGGCAACTCGGGAGTAAGGCTTGGCGGTGATTGCCCCTCCCATAAGGGATAAAAGACAGGCAAAGATGAATAAACCTTTGCAGGAAGCAAAGTCGTTCATTTGGATTAATCCTTGAAGCTGTGTGCGGACTTTGTACTTTGGCTGTTTTTTTATAGTTAATTTGGCACTTTAGTTGTTGGCAGCAATTCGAGAAAGGTGGGTGCTTATTTTGAGGGACTGTTTGGGACTCATTACAGGCTGGGAATGAACATAATTCCCAGCATTGAAATGTTACTTTGACTAAGCGTGTGCTTAATTATGGTCTCAGGAAGCCTTGGTCAGAACACAATCCTTGACCAACCTGCTTCTGAAATCCCCCCTGAATCTCCCCAGATTTTGCTTTGGCTGAAAGACACTCTGGGCTTCATTTCTTCAAGTGACTCAGCAGAGCTTGGTGATTGGACAGCCACTGTGTCTGGAATGGTACAGCAGGGGGCTGGACTAGAAGGCCTCCAAGGTCCCTTCCCGCTCTAATTATTCTGTTAACTTCCATGATGCACTGGTTGCAGGTTCTTTGTCCTGAGCAATCTTCTGGGAGCAAAGGCAGCAGGACACAGCAGAGAGAGACAGAGGGAGGGAGGGAGGGAGAGAGAGACAGAGAGAGAACTTCTCATCTGTTTAGATATGGTAGAACCACGTTTTAGGAAAGACTCTTCAATCCATTTCTCCAGGCAGATGGATAATTCTGGGAAATCTGATGTTTTGCTCGTCATTATGAGCTATCTAGCTTGAGAAGAAGAGCTACGGTAGAGAAAAATCATCACCCTTTACCCTCGGGGACTTGGGCAGCCCAGGAGAAGCCAAGTTTGATCCAGGAGGACATGGAAGTCTCAGGGCTGCACTGGGTGGGGAGATGGATTAAACTGGGCCCCAGACTCTCCCAGTCAGACGTTCTGAGTTTGGCGATTTTGAACTGGGGAGTTGAAAGAATGCATCCAAATGAAACAGCGGTAAATTGCTTTCATGTTATTGCTAAAAACACAACTCAGATGTATCTGTGCTATGACCAAATTCTAGCTCCACACAAGGGAGATTTTGTCATTACCTCTGTCTGTCTGTCTGTCTGTCTGTCTGTCTGTCTGTCTGTGTGTGTGTGTGTGTGTGTGTGTGTGTGTGTGTGTGTGTGTGTGTAAAGTTTGAAGAAAAACGCTTTCCCTCATGCCAGGGCTTGTACACTGTAAATTTATTGAACTATTATTACATTTTTTCACTGTTAATCATCCAATCCCTTGTATCCAAACTCTTCTTCAGGAAAAGAAATTATTTTTCAAAACATAAAAATATAAATTCTGCATATTAAAAGTGCATACAAATAAATAAAAGGCATTGACACACTCTCATGCACTTGCTCCCAAAATAAGTTAAAACGCCTTCTGGGAAAGGAGACACAGCCTCCCCGCCCAGTGGATTGTAGAGATTTAAAAAAAAGACGGAAACTCTGATCACGTATCAAAGTCGGCAGCGGGGAAGGGGAGGAAAGCATGCGGCTCCTCACACGCAACTCGGGTGGACTCGTCGGGTTGGCCGTCTAGTTTCAGCCCAAGGTGAGCAGGAGCTTCACGGCGATGGATTCTCCGGCTGCCCCTTCCGGAGAGGGCAGAATCAGAGGTGGGGGGGCGGCTGAGCTCAGAAATGCTTCCAGCGCCGTCAGGAATTCCCACCACTTCCCCGTGTGGAAAACTCCTTCTCCTCTGTTAAGTCTCTCCAGTTCGGCTCTTAGGTCAGCGTGTCTCCCCCACACCCCCAAGTGAAGAAAAACCCTGGCGTCGACTCACCCAAGATTAAAATTAAATGTTAGTTGCTTGTGCAGTTAATGTTGGACCCATCAGCAGATTAATTGGGAAATGAGCAAAAAAAAAAAAAGATTTTCCCCACAAATGTAATTCCAGCTGGAATTTCCAAGCGCAAGCGCCTTCTGCCCCCCCCCCCCCCCCCAAGGGCAAAAGCAGAAGGCACGGAACAAGTCAGGCCCGGCCCGTCCTGGGCATCGGGGGGGGGGGCATTTCTAGGGCCCCTCCTAAGCGGCTCTGCAGGCCGTAAGCCCCACAGCCAGCTCCCCTGGCCAGGACGAAGCTCTGCCTTCCTGGGCCGTGGGGAGGTGGGTGGCATTCCCAGCGCAGGACCTGCCAGGAGCTGACAACGTTCATGAAACTGCGCAACGAAAAGTGGGTCAGGGGGGGCTCTGGGGGAAAAGCTGCATAGGTTCTCTTGCTTAGAGAGACAAACATAGCTGACAATAAGAACAACTGCCTGCCTTCTCTGAAGTACTTCACAGCTAAGTTTTATGTCCACAGAAGTCAACCGAGGATCACAGAAAGGAAGCTTGGGGGGGGGGCTACCAAGCAAGGAACAAAGGCCGGGGGCTCCTCAGATGCATCCGGTTCCAGCTTGGACAAAGACCAAAGGTGCCTGAGCGGCAGCCTCCAGACAGCACTCCACCATCCCAAGGGGACACGGCCCACGGCCAGGGATGCTGGGAGCGGCAACTTAGAAACCTCAGACGGGAAGTGGGGAGCCGATCCTTGCCGTAGTGTATTCTACTGTAGCTTGCAAGAGCTGTTTGCATACTTAATATGGGCATGCATAGGGGACAGCTGAGCAGCACCATGCAAATGGAACTTCGGTAGTAGGGGGAAAGGAACTGGCCATGCTCAGCATCCTAGATGTGACTGCTAAGCACAAAACTGCCTGCAGGATGAAGTCCCTGCTGGAGCATGGAGGTTCCCTGTCCCAACAACTTCTCTGAGCTGGTCCGAGCCTCATCTGTGTGTAAAGACACTGACTTAAAGCGAGAGCTGCAAAGGCTTCATGTGGCGTATTGAGGACAAGTTAATGTGAAGGGTTCAAGGTGTACCTCTTCTGAACAGAACAAGGTACAACTTAACACCAACCTAATCAGACAAAAAGAAAAGAAAAAAGGAGAAGAAGGAGAAGAAGGAGGAGAAGAAGGAGAAGAAGGAGAAGAAGGAGAAGAAGAAGAAGAAAAAGAAGAAGAAGAAGAAGAAGAAGAAGAAGAAGAAGAAGAAGAAGAAGAAGAAGAAGAAGAAAGCCTTCTGGGATGAGGAATTGGGACTCTTCTGCACTGGAAGGATGACCACACAAGGAAGAAATATGCTTGCGGAGGAGGAACGTGGTTCCTATCCTCTTTGAAGGATGCCAGAATTAGTTGCTACCAATCCCCACCCCCCATCTACCCAACCCCAAGAACTCAAGAAGCTTTCTAGATAGGATATTCCGGTGTCACACAATCAACACAACACCTTGATTCTTTGGCCAACTTGTTCAGATGCCCCGTGAGTCCTAGATGACAATGTTGGCAATGGAGGACCTCAAGAACGGGGCCTTCCTCTCAAGGAAAGGAGGTCCATGGGAGAACCAAGAGGAAGCCCCAACCATAAGAGACTCCAAACAGCAGCCACGAAGAGCTTTAGAACAAGGGTCTCCAACCTTGGCAACTCTAAGACTTGTGGACTTCAACTCCCAAAGTTGAAGGAGTTGAAGTCCACAAGGCTTAAAGCGGCCAAGGTTGGAGACCCCTGCTTTAGAAGGTTGCTCCAAGCAAGCTGGTGTTACTCCACAAAAAAGGACAGACACCTCAAGGGTCAGGTGGACTCCTACATCCACAGGCTCTCCTCCTCCTTGCTGCACCTCTATAATATGCCACTACAGCAAATACATGTGTGCACACACACACACCCCACAGACAACATAGACAAGAGACCAGCCTGCAACTCTTTGCCCCCACCCAGGAGCCAGCTGCTCTTCTCCAACCTGAAGCATTGAAGTTCATCCTCATTTCTACAGAAGCAGCCGGCATGGGACTGGGAATTCTGGGGTTTCTGGGATTTGGGAATTCAGCATGGGGGCTGGGAATTCTGGGAATTTGATCCCAATGTTCTTGGACGGAGCTAGTTGCATAAGATTGTTCCAAAGGGGCCAAGCCCTGCAGAGTAGGAGAGGCCTTCCTGGAAGCTCCTCTAACATGGGAAGGGAGCTCCCTCTTGCTTTCCACGGGGGAGTAGCAAGCGAGCGGCTCCTTAACCACTCTTGCTTAGAGATCTAGCCCGAGACGGAGGAGGGGGCACGAAGCCCAGGTCAAAAGCCTCCTGCGAGAGCTGCCCAGGCCAAGGCCGACCCCCCTGCAGAGCAGCCAAAGAGGAGCTCAGAGGGTCAGCCACGGAGGGGATGGGGGCTCCGTTCCTCTGGGGGGGGAACCTGCAAAGCAGAGGCAGCAAGAAAGCAGCAGCTCCGGCTGCTACGTTGCACGGGGAGGGGGCTGCCATCCGGAAGAGGAGAGGATCTAAGGCATCCTTCCTTTCTGCACGTCCGTACCCAGCCAGCGGACACGGAGGGTGTTTGGGAATAGCTGAGCAAGAAGGAACAAGACGGGGGTCGGAAGTCCAGAGCGCTCAGGACTGCCGCCAGGGAAAACCAGACGAAAAATGTGGGGAGGAAGATCCGGTCCTGGTTCCAGAGAGAGAGAGAGCTGGGGCAAGAATGGGGACTTGGGAGGCTGAAGAAGAAGCAAGAACCCGAACCGCCTTGGGCCCCCCCAAAGCAGAGCACCCCTCCTGCCAGAAGCCCTGGGCCCCACTTCCAGGGACAGCACGAACCCCCTGCCTTCCCGGCCCCCTCCCCTTGGACAGCCCCCCTCCTGCCCTCGGCTCCCCTTCCCTCTCTCCTGAAGGGCAGGGAGGGACAAAGGGGGCCCTGGGCGGGACAGGCCGTAAAAACAGCAACACCCCACCCCACCCCCCACCAAACAGAGACCTTTCAGGATGAAAAGAATGTGAGAAGAGGGGGAGAGAGGGAGGGAGGGAGAGAGAGAGAGAGAGAGAGAAGGCACCTTTCTCAGAGTCTTCGGTTCCTCCTAGTTCTGGCTGAGCATTTACCTGAGAAATAATGTAAGCGCTGAGATATTGCCCTTGGCGAAGCTTGCAACGGGGGGGGGGGGGGAGGAGGCAGGGAAGCACAGCAGAACCAGGGAGCCGCTCGTGCCCCGGGCTCCTTCGGGGGCCTTCTCAGCTCACAGAGCTGGGCCACCAGCTGCCCTGGCCGGCCCCCGGAGAGCCCGCCTGGCAAGACCACCCGGCGGGTAGTCCTGCACTCCAGGAGGGCAGGCTGTGGGGGGGGGGGGCTAGCAGGGGGTCTGGGCAGCCCTGCCAGGGCCCACGGCCACCTGGCATGCGGACAGAACCGGGAGGGGCCTGAGCAGCGAGGTTCCCCCCTCCATGGGAAACGAGGAGGCGGCTGCCCCTCTGGGGCAGCTGAGGAGCAGCAGCCGAGCAGCAGCGGATCACGGCGACACGGAAGATGTGCAGGTGGAGGAGGAGACGCCCGGGGGCAGCTTGGGCAGAGCCTTGTTGATGGCCGGCCTGCCCCCCCCGGGGGACTTGAGGCTGCCATCCGGCTGGGAAGACTGCGATTTGCAAGCGGTCAGCAGGGAGCGTTTGGCGGGCACAAAGGGGTCTTTGGCAGCCACGCTGGCATTGGGGAGGGTCGCCTTCTCCAGAAGCTTCTCCTCCGAGAGGGTCTTCCCCACAGCCTTGCAGGAGCCGCCCGCCACCTTTTTGGCCAGCAGGGTGGTCTTGCCCAGGTCGGCTGATCGGCGGGTCTCCTTCTGGCGGAGGGCGGACTTGAAGAAGGACAAGCCTTTCTCCTCCGACTTGCTGTCCCTCTTCAGGCTGGGCCGGGGCCCGGGGCCGGGAGAGCGCAGGCTGGCCAGGGAGGTGCTGCGCACGTGCTTGCTCTCGGGCGCCCTGCCCTCCCCACGCACCTGGCCCAGCCGAGGAGAGTTGGTGCGCGGGCTCGTAGCCCCGCCCATCTTCTCCAAGCCCATGCTCAGCTTGGAGGCCTCCCTGCTGAGGCCGCGCTCCGAAGTCCTGCCCTTGCCCGAGGGGGGGTGTCCCCGCCCAGAGCCCCCGGAGGAGCTCCTTCTGGCCGCCGAGGAGGAAGACGGCGAGGAAACCGGCCGGTGCTTCGGCTGCGCAGAGGGGGCCGAGGCAGCCTCGGGACCCTTCCCACCAGAGTCTTTCTTGCCCGGCCTGGCTGCAGGAGAACCGGGCCGCCCACTGGCCCTGCACGAGTCCAGCTTGCTCCGGGAATGGGGCGCCTTCGGCAAGGCTTTGGAGGAAGGGGGGGATGCGGCCGACCGGTGAGATGTCAGGGAATCCTGGCTGGACAAGGCTGCCCGGCCCAACTTCAAGCCGCTGCCCGGCCCAAGGCTCTCTTGGGAGGGAGGGGCCTGGAGGGGGCTGCCAGCATCCGGCTTGGCCGGCCAGCCAAAGTTCTGACCATCCTTGACCGGAGAGCTTTCCACAGAGTCGCTCTGGTCAACGAAGGCGATCTGGTTGTTGTTGTCAAAGGGGCCCAGAGGAGCGTTTCTGTCCACCTGCAGGGCTGTCTTGCCGGGGGCTTTCCACGCTGGGGCATCATCTCTGAGGACCCCTTCCATGACCGCCAGGGGGGCCCTGCCGAGTGTCCGAGAGTCCTGCTGACCACGGTGGCTGCTTCCCACTGCCCTGGGCTCCACCGGGCTGCCGGAGAGACTCCGCCGGCTGCCAAAGCAGGAAGTGGCCACGCGGTCATCGGCCGACTCTCCGATTCTCTCCAGGGTGGCAGAGGAGCCGTGGACGGGAGAAGCCGAGTTGGAGCGCATCTGCAGCTTGGCGGAGAGGGACCACGATGGGCGGATCCCGTTTTCGTTGGTGGCCAACGGGCTGGTCACTGAGGATCTGGAAGACAAGTTCTGGCGCTGGACGCTCCTCACGAAGGGCCGGGTTGAAAACCCCCCTGCGAGGCACAAAGACAGGATTCAACCGCGTCGCCTTGGCCTCCCCCACGCAGGGAGCCAGGCGCCCTCCTCGCTCTCCAGGACCCCTGTGGATCCCCTCGCAGGGACTGAGCGTCAGGGGCTGGGAAGGAAGCCAGTTCCCAAGACCCCTGTCTCTCCCCCCCCCCCCGTGTACGCACCGTCATCCTCACTCCGCTCCCCCATCAGCTCCACCGACTCCGAGAGGGAAGCTAAGGAGGTGCGCCTAGAGGAGGCCGCCGAGGTCACGCTGGGCGGTTTGCTGCCCGGCAACCGACTCACCCAGTGCTCACACAAGGAGGAGCTGGTGGAACCTGCCGGAGGGAAAGGCCAGCCAGTCAGGCAGGGGGCAGCTTGAGGGGCCCCAACCCGGCTTTGGGCTCAGCGCAGGAGAGCAAAGGGCCAAGGAGGCTTTGCCGACAATCAGAAGGAAGAGTTCTGACCGTCTGACCTGCGAGGAAGGCGAGGAAGAGCGGCGGCAGCTCCTGCTCTTACCTGCCACGGAACTGTTGGCTGACCAGGCGGGGATGGCCGTCCGCCTCTGGTAGAAGAGGATGTAGGCAGTGGGCTTGCACACCTCGTTCTCGGCCAGCTGCTGGACCTCACTGTCATCGAAGCAGTACCAGAGGCCATCCACCGAGTTCTTGCAGTAGGCTGCAGGAGAACGCTGCGTCAGAGATAGCCAGGCCCCAAAAGGCAACGTGGCACAGCCCCCCCCCCAAAGCCGGGGGGGGGGAGGAAAGGAGCCGAGGAGCACCCCGCTTTGGAACCCCCCACCCAGTGGAAGGGCCCTGGAAAGGCTCTGCTGGGAGTCAAAGGGATCCGAACACGGACCCAGCTGGTGGGGGTTGACGGGAAGGTGGGGGGAAGGGGCCCTGACCACTAAAGGCCTTCCCAGGGGAAGAGTCACCCACGATGCCAAAGGGCTGCAGCAGCTCGGTCACCTGTATAATGGCCCCCCTGCATGGTGCCATGGTGGTTGCAGACGGCATACAGGTCGTAGATGAAGTCCTCGGGGTCTCTGCCCAGGCCGTAGGGGCGCCTCCAGGGGGACCAGTGGGAGGGCAGACTCCAGCTGCTCTGGCTTCGCTTGACCACGTGAGGGGTCATGTCCAGGCCAGTCAGGGGGAACCGGACCATGTTCTGGAGCTTCATGCGCCGGTCTCCTTCCTGGTGAAGAGGGAGGAAAGGGGGGGGGGGGTTGGCATCACCAGGCAGCCCCGCACGAGGCAGACCTGGGGGGAGGTTCCCTGACTGGCCCCGGCTGCAGAGGAGGCCCAAGGAAGCCCCACTCACCTGTCGGAAGCGCTTCAAGTGAATGATCAGCACGTCAGGCAGCGTCCAGAGGCTCAGGCTGATGCTTCCTTGCTGCAGCTGCTTGCAGTGCGGGCAGCGCCAGGCGTCATCGGGGGCCAGCTGGAAGCGTGGGTGGAGGGCAGTCAGAGGCACAGCAGGAGCCCCTCCCTGGCCCTGCAAGGCCCTTCCCTCCAAGCAAGGCAGAGTGAGCGGAGCACAGCCATGGCCAGCTTAGCAGGCAGAGAATGGCCCAGCCCCTTCTGGCAGCCCTGCTGTGATTCCGGCAGTCACCCCAATTAAATCATGAGTCTCGAGCCAAACTTCCAAAACTTCAAAAGGATTTATTGGGAGTTAACATGTCCGGCACTGCCTGGGTGCAGCCGACCCTGAGACACATCATTCATTGTCACCCTTGACCCTGGTTTCCCCACCCCCACCCCCTGGGTGTGTCATAATTCATATTCTCCAATGGGACACCTCCATAGCCCAGAGTCATCCGTCAGGCTCTCCAGTTAGAATTTTGCGCAGCAGAAACTTCAGTCGCCTAATTACAATCTCTGAAAAACTATTTATGGGATGCAGTTTCGGTTTTGCAAGCTCCTGCACTGCTCCCCCCTCCCTTTCCGTTGGCAACTCTAAAAAGAGCACAGAAATGTTTTATGAGTCGACACGGGGTTTCTCCCAGCCTTTCGGAGGAGATGGGGGGGGGGGGCGTTGGGGGAAGCCCCATGGGGTCCCCCCCCCCCCCCCCCCCCGCATCCCCTCTGACTTTCTCCAGGCTGCAAAGCACAGATTATTTCCCCTAGCAAATCAGAGAAAGCTGAGAAGGGGAGGCAGGACTACGCGAAAAGAAAGCTTTGGGGGGAGGGGGGGCAGGCAGTGTGCTCCCTAACTTCAAACGGAGGGGGCGGGGGGGGGGGGGACGGGCAAAGGACCCGCGAGGCCACTGACCTGCTCCTCTTTGGTGTAGAGCTGGAAACACTGGGCTAAGGTGCAGGACTGCGGCTGCTGGTGCAGCGCCCTCTGCTGGCGGACACTCTCGGCATCCGGGATGTACTCCTCCTCCGTGTTGACGAACAGGCTGCGACAGGCAGGAGGAAAAGGGGGGGGGGGGGCATTTGGTCTCCCGGTTTGTTTCAACGGCCGCCCAGCTGAAAGAGCGACACTCCGGGCAGCCGAGAGAAAGAAAAACAGCCCAGAAGAATTCAAGGGCAGTCAGAGGCTGCGTCAGAGATAGCCAGGCCCCAAAAGGCAACGTGGCACAGCCCCCCCCCACACACACACAAAGCAGGGTGGGAACATCCGATTCTTTCCAATGGGGCGGCTCCGCCCAGGAACGAGCCCGTCTTGGTTGCCTTTGTCGTGAAGAGGTCGCCGAGGAGCCTGTGCCCAGGGCGCGTGTGCGCAAGGATGCTCGAAGGAAAGAGCAGCTGCAGCAGCACGAGTGACTCGGGAGTAAGGCTGCAAGGTGATGGCCCCTCCCTTAAGAGATAAAAGCCAGCTGAGAAACCGGGGTTCTTTGCAGGAAGCAAAGAAGTTTTTGCGCTCAAGCCTTGTGGACGTTCAGAGTATCTTGGTTGGTGTTTGGAGAATCTTTGTGCTTAAACTATTTCTTGGCAGCTTTATCTAGTGTTTTTGGAAGCCTTGCACCACCTTGGCAAGGCTTGTTCTTATCAGAGATAATTAATTTGTAACAGCCTTTTAACCGGGAAGGAACGGAATTCGTCAAGAATCCTTAAAAGGTTTTGCTGTTACCTTCTTTTCGTGTTTGCTTCCTTGGAACAAGGTTTGGGTCAGAACAGGGCCACCCCCGAAAAGGCAGAGGCCTCCTGGGTTCAGGGGCTCCCCTGGGCATCCTCTGGAAGGTCGGCTGATGCCTCCCAGGCTTGCCACCCGCCTCGCTGCCCCTGCCAGCAGCCGCTTCGGGGAGCAAGGGAAGCCCCGCGGAGCAGAACTGATCCGGGCCCCTGGATTGGAGTCTGCAGCAAGCCCCCCCCTCCCCCCCCAAAAAAACCCCTGGCCCTTCCTTACTAGTCTTTCGTCTCCTTGTCCCATTCGACCACCAACTTCACATGGGGGGTTCCGCCTGTCCCACAGGACTTCAAGGTTCTGCAAAGGGAACAGAATAAGGAAAGAGCCCCCCACCCCAACCAGGATCAGCCCCCCCTCAATGGGTGCCCCCCTCGTGGGACCGGAGGGAAGAGGGCAGGTGCCCTTTGGGGAAGCCGTTGGGCTCTTCTATGCTGCTGTTGCCGCCCCAGAGACTCCACAGACGGGGGACGGGCAAAGGCCTCAGCAGCCCCCCTCCCCAATTTTGCAGCCACATCCTGCATGGCTCCCCGTGGAGAAGGAGCAGCTCCTTGGCCCGAGGCAGGAGCTCACTGGAGGCTTTCCAGAAGAGACTGGATTGCCCTTGGTCAGAAATGGGGTAGAGTCTCCTGCTTGGGCGGTGGGGTTTGGGGGGGGCTGGACTAGATGACCTACAAGATCCCAAGTTCCAACTCCGTCCTGCTCACCGTTCCACCATCAGGTGGCAGAGAGGCCGCTCTTCCTGAGGTAGGAGGTACGTGATGCCCACAGCACTGACCACTCGCAAGCTGAACGGACACACCTGCGTGGAAGGGGAGGAGAGGACGGACAGAGCACACCGCCCAAAGTTGAATGGCCAGAAGGCTGGATCTAAAGCGCCCCCCCCCCCCCAAAAAAAAGATACAGGTAGTCCTCAAGTTACCACCGGTTAAAGTTACCACAGAACCCCCAAAAGCGACTCACAACACAGTTCCAGAGTTCCAACAAATGAGGACACACACACATGAACACACACACACACACGCATACCTCGCAGCCCCATGGCCACATTTTGGGCACTCGCAACCAGCCTGAATTTATGGCTGCCTGCAACCTTCTGCAGTCATACGACCACACCTTCCGATGTTTTTGCTAGAAACCGGCATTTTTCTTCCAGTTTCCAGCAAAAATGGCCAGGCTCAATTGCAGGGGCAAGTCGAGGCTCACCTGCACACACCTCCCCCTGTCTTGCCCTCTCGCTGTGTCATAAAGCTTCTTTCCTTTCGGGGGGGTCCCTACAGGACTTGTAGCCACTGAGCAAGGAGGAGAGAACTCTTAAGCTCCCCCCCCCTCCCCGTTGTGGTTTCTAACAATGCCTTACATAATCTCCAATCCAACATTTTGTTGAGGATTTTTCATTCTTTTGCATTTTGCTTGGGACACCTTTTATTGATGGTTGCTGAAAAAATGGGAGGGAGGGAAGGAAGGAAGGAGATTGGAATAGGATGGGAGAGAGGGAGGAAAGAAGGAAGGATCAAGGGAGATTGGGATGAGAAGGAGGGAGGGAGGGAGGGAAATTGTAATGCGAAAGAAGGAAGGAAGGAGGGAGATTGAAATGAGAAGGAAGGAAGGAAGGAAGGAAGGAGGGAGGGAGGGAGGGAGGGAGGGAGGGAAGGGAGGGTGATTTAGTAACGCCAACTAAAACGGTAAACATCCCGTTGGATTTAGTGGCCACAAGACCAGCTCTCCCTCCTTGCTTGAGGCACCAGGGCCGAAGGGAGGATGGCCCCCTACCTGAATGCACGCTGAGGGGCGCAGGAAATACTGCATCTTCTCCAAGATCTCCTTCTGCAGGAGGTCCCAAGGGATGGTCTTCTCCAAATGCAGCACAAAGGGCTGGCCAAACCTGAGAAAGGAGCAGATTGGGGGGGGGGGGGGGGGAGAGCTGGTTAGGGAGGCCCAACCCTGGACTCCTGGTCCCTGCCAGAAGAGCAGCGGCCGCATTGCACCCGTTGCACCTGTTCCTGGACCGGAGGCTCTGCTCACCGTCACTCATGCCCCCCTTCGGACTGGATTACTGCGACCATCATATAGATGAACCAGTTGCCAGGCATCTGGATTTGGGCCACGTGACCATGGAGATGGGGCAATGGTGGTAAGTGTGAAAAATGGTCATCAGTCGTTTTCGATGCCGTAGTAAGTTCGAATTGTCAGTAAACCGATTGTTGTGAGTTGAGGACTACTGTGTAATATCTCTTGGTTGCTGTTTTTAACTTCTTTTTTGCGTTGTTTTTACTGTTTAATTGTTTTTATGAGTGTTCACAACTCAGAATCACTGGCTGAGATGGTAGGATATTCAAACTGAATGAATGAAAGTGTCAGGATTCCGGCAGTTCCCCCCAATTAAATCACGAGTCTCGAGCCAAACTTCCAAAACTGCAAAAGGATTTATTGGGAGTTAACATGCTGGCACTGCCTGGGTGTAGCTGACTCTGAAGCACATCATTCATTGTCACCCTTGACCCTGGTTTTCCCCCACCTCCTGGGTGTATCATAATTCATATTCTCCAATGGGACAGCTCCATAGCCCAGAGTCATCAATCATGCTCTCCCGTTAGATATTTGTGTGGCAGAAACTTCAGTCACCTAGTTACTATCTTTGAAAAACTATTTATGGAATGCACTTTCGATTTCCAAGCTGCTGCACTGCTCTTTCAAACCCCCTTTCCCTCCCTCCCTTTCTGTTGGCAACTCTAAGACCAGAGAAATATTTTATGAGTTGACAGAATGAATGAATGAATGAATGAATGAATACATTTTTATAAAGGGTGTTTAAGCAGTGGAAAGTGGTGGCCCCACCCCCACCGGAAGCCAATCCTAAAGCCCTGGCCATAGATCTCCAGCCTCCCCGGATGAAATGGGCCTGCCCCCTCTCACCCTGGTCCCTGCCAGAACAACTGGTTGGCACCAAAAGGCTGGTTGTAAATCATGAAAGTCATAAAATGGGACATCACATGACCACCACCACCCCGATTTTATAACCTTTTTGCAGTGGTGGTTAAGCAAATGCCACAGTTGTTAAGTAAGCCTGTTGATCTGTAAGGGGCCTTTTTTGCCGGGAACCAGAAGTCAATGGCAATTTCTGGGGAAAAGTGTTGTAAATCAGAGTCATGTGGCTTTTGAGGAGCCATCAATTTGGGCCAGTTGCCAAAATGCAGCCATATGATTGCGGAAGGGAGCCGGACATCAGAAGTCTGAAACGAGGTCGGGGTCCATCGTAACTATGAATGGTTCCAATCTATGACCTGTACTGGCAGCTCCCCCCAAACCTCTGGTGTTACAGGGCAAAACAACATTATGAAATAAAGAAAATCCTTGATTTTAGATTACACCGAGGACGATTACAATATTTAGTGCTCTGGAAAAGGCTATCTTTTGTCAGAAGCTACTTGGGTGAAAAGTTGGGATATACACGCATAGATTGATTAAACAATTTCATGACAAATTCCCCAACAAGCCAAAGGGTCCCCTTGGAGGGGGGAGAGGGGGTTAAGGGGACAATGCATTAACCTCTTGTTGTGATTTGTTTATTGTATTTTTCAGGACGTGATTTTTTTCAAGGGGGGATGCCTGTCAGCTTTGGAAGCCATAGTCCACACTGCCACATTCTTGACCCTAGGGAAATGGGAGGGGGGGAATTTCTTTCTCTAATTCAAGGTCATGTTATTTTGCGCATAAGTGAGGGGACATCTCAAGTTGGGACGGAGGGTGATTGGGGCATGTGATGCGATGATGGGTGCAGGGGGTGGATTTCTAGTTCTTTACTTATTGCAAGGAAGCCCGGAACTTTCAGATTCGGGATTCCCCAGTTGGGCCAGTTTACTATCCAATTAAAACAGAACGTTTGAGAAGATGCCTGTCTCAGAGTTATTGTTTGGAGTGGAGGTTTCCTGGAACGCTGACAGCTAAGCAACCACGGTAAGTCAAGGGCTGCCTGGCCATCCCTGGTTCAACTTGTCTGAGAACGGGCTGGTGGGACCGTGTACTTTTTTAAAAAGAGTCACCCAGAACCCTCCAGGGCCCAACCTGTTTTGACGGCTTCTATTAACACAACACACAACCATCAACTTTCGGACAGCTTCGTCCCCTGCGGCTGAGCATCTGGGCCCCATCTGGGCTCACCGCTAAATGCACAAAGGCCCTTCTGCCCGATCTGCCCCACGTGCCAAAGGAATCCAGAATCAGGACCCTTGCCCCCTCATGATGAGGACTCGCCCCAGGGACGGGCATTTTCAGCATAGTGATAACAAGGTAATTCACTGTTAATGGAGATCTCCATCACCTCCCTAAGATTCTGGGCAGTTTATAAATCGCTAAAAACATTTTAAAAAGGAAAAAAAGCCACAAAACAAAAAAAAAAAGAATAAAGATGGTAGGAATGATAAAACCAGAAAAAATAAAAAGGGGAAAACGGGGGGGCGGTGTGTCAATTAAATCTTGGGGGTGGGACTTCCCTCCAGAGGGCAGGTGCTGCAAGAAAGAAGCCGCATTTCCGGAGTCCCCACAGGTGTTGGGATAGGAGTGGCCGGGCAGGGAAGGGACTGTCAGCAACCAGGCCCCGTGCCACCTTCGACAGGTTCAGACCCAGGTAAAGGAGAGCGCACCAGGTGAGAGCCAGGCTTACCTCTTTCCCTGCTGTCCACTGCAGGCTCTGTTACACACCAAGATGACCAGCTTATCGCTCAGGGCAGCCGCTGCCGCCATTGTCCGGGCACTGCCGCTTTCCAGCCTCGCCTGGGCATAAGTGGGCGACTTGGCATGGTCGAGGCTGTATTTCAAGTGGTTCAGATTGCTGTTGGCATGGATTCCTGGAAGAGAGCAAGGAGAGTTTCTGCAGAGATGCCCAGAGCAGAAGGCCCGGCTCTGTTTCCCAAATCTGGACCGGGCAGAAAAAGCTTAAAGGATGGGATGGAAGGCCAAGACGCAGCCTTCTCTGGGACAGTAGTGACCTTCAAATTTCTAGGCTGCATCATATCACAAGACCTAAAATGGACACCTAACATCAAAAATATCATCAAAAAAGCACAACGAAGAATGTTCTGTCTGCACCAACTCAGGCAGCTCAAACTGCCCAAAAGGAGCTGCTGATCCAGTTCTACAGAGGAATGATGGAGTCTGTCATCTGCACCTCTGTAACTGTCTGCTTTGGTTCTGCAACCCAACAGAACAGACACAGACTTCAACGGATAATTAGGACTGCAGATAAAACAATTACTACTAACCTCCCTGTGATGACCCAAGGTGGGATACAAAACAAAGAAAACAGTCACAGAAAACAGGTGAAGCCCCTTTTATTCTTTCACTTTGCTTCCAAGCTCCGAATATCTTTGATGGAAGACAAAAAAAAAACCTCCCACACAGGTACACGAAGAAGGAAAAAAGCAACACAAACCAGGCAAGGACGTCCACAGATAACACACACTGGGAAGGATGCCAAACTCAGAGAGGAACCATAAACTAGAGATATTTACATGATTTGTTTCCAGCGTTTGCTAGTACGCAGGTCCAAACTCTTATTCAGTTTTCACACCTGCAGCCCATGAAGAGGATCTTCTCCTCCCGAGAAGACCACGTCTCTCCCTTATCCTCTCCTTGCATGCCCTAGGGTGGATAGGGGATGGGCCTGGGTCCTCCTCTGGCTGCTCAGCCGGCCTTCCCCAGCCTCCTCCCCACACTTCCACTCCCTGTTGGCTGTTCCTCCTCTCCCTCAGAGTCAATCTCCACCAGGGGCATGATACTCCCTTCCATTGAGGACCTGTATCCTGCACAGTCAAAGAGAGGGCTGTGGAAATATTTACAGACCCCTCACATCCTGGACATAAATTGTTTCAACTCCTACCCTCAAAATGACGCTATAGAGCCCTGCACACCAGAACAACTAGACACACAAGGACAGTTTTTTCCCAAACGCCATCACTCTGCTAAACAAATAATTCCCTCAACGCTGTTCAACTATTTACACTACTATCACTGTTCATCTTCTCCTCACTGCTCATCACCCATCCCCTCCCACTTGTAACTGTATGGCTGTAACTTTGCCGCTTGTATCCGTACGATGTACATTGACTGTTTCCTAGTATGATTTGATTGCTTATTGTACCCTATGAATATCATTCAGTGCTGTACCTGATGATTCTTGATGAATGTGTCTTTTCTTTTATGTACACCGAGAGCATTTGCACCAAAGACAAACTTAGTCAATAAATAATTCTACTGTATTCTAACAAACGGAAGTCCGGAGAGCCAAGGCAGGAGGGCCCAGACCCACACGTCCACCTACCTCTCTGGCTTTGGATCCCTTCTGGCCAGAAGATCTCCGGAGTCTCAAAGGCAAAGATGCAGTCGCTCTCTTGCACCGTGTCCAGGTCGTCCACGTCAGAGAAAGAGCGGTGGAAGCCATCGTAATACATCTCCGTGAGGACAATCTGCAGGAGCCCAGAGGACAGCCGTGTCTCTCTTGCAACGTGGCCCGGCCGAGCAGCCCAGGGCAAAGGAGTGCACAGGGCAGGGCCTCAGGCACGACTTCTCCAGCACCTCCCTTCCTCTCACTCGGAAACTCCATTTCATTGAGGGACGCATCAGGGTTGTCCTTGACCTCGGGGGGG
>NW_020717006.1:197040-214284 GCF_900518725.1 Notechis scutatus | reverse complement strand
TCTCCTCTGCTCCTGCCTGGCGAGCAAAGAGTTCCTGCTCCACTGAGATGGTCACAACACTTCTGGCCATTTTCAAGAGGGAAAATAAGGGGGCAGGTCCGAGAGGGGGAAAAAAGGGATTTAAGTACACAACCAGCAACAGGAAAGGGCAGCCAGAGACAGGCGAGAGAAACCGAAACAGAGGAACATTTCTGTCCCTAAATTATTAAACTGAACTATGGCGAGTCCTCAACATATGGCAGTAATGCAACCAGCCCATTACGGTCGTACGTCACAATGGTCATAAAACAGGACAGTCACATGATTTTAGGATATTTTGGGAGCAGTCATTAAGTGAACCAATGGTTCAGTATGGGCATGGCTTCGCCAAAACTGCAACGGCCTATTTTTTTGCAAAACCATCATAAAATGTTGTCATGTGACCGCCAGATCTGCAAACCGACAAAAAGGCAGCCGTGTTGCCAAGCGCCTGAAGTTCTGTCCGCCGAGGGGCCCGACTGTCGGAATTTCAAATCCAGGTCATGAATCGCCTTTTTTGGGTCTGTTGTAACTTCGAATAATCATTAAGTGAGCAGTCGTAAGTTAAGAACTACAGTGGAACCTCAGGTTGTGACTGTAATCTGTTCCAGGACTAAGGTCACAACCCGATTTGGTCGTGACTGGAAGCACAACCGACTGCACGTGCACGGACAAAAAATTGTGTGGACTGCACATGCGCGGAAGGGGAAATCTGCCCCGAAAGGGAATCTGCCATGGCCGGGATTGTTCGCCACCCGATTTTTGAATCGTGACCCGATTCAAAAATCAGGTGGATATCAACTCATAAAATATTTCGTATACACGTTTTATGGTTGTCAACAGAAAGAAGGGGGAGAGTTTCAAAGAGCAGGCAGCAGTGTGGAATCGAAAGTACATTCCATTCATATTTTCTTCAGAGACTGATTAGATAACTGAAGCTTTTGCTGCGCAAAAATCTAATTGAAGAGCATGATTGATGACTCTTGGCTATGGACGTGTTTCGTTGGATGATACATCCAGAGGGGTGGGGGGGGAAGCAGGGTCAAGGGTGACAGTGAATTACGTATCTCAGAGTCAGCTACGCCCAGGCTAATGCCGGCATGTTAACTTCTAATAAATCCTCTGAAGTTTGGGGTGTGTGGCTCGAGGCTCATGATTTAATTGGAGTAACTGCCAGAGTCCTGACAAGTGGATTTTTTTGGTCAGAACCCAATTTGGTCGCGAACAGAAGCGTTCGCGACCTGAGGTTCCACTGTACCTGTAAAACCTTATGAAGCTGCTTCCCTTGTTCTTATTTTCCAAATGCGAAATGGTGCTGGGGTGCCTTGTGTGTGGCTCCTGAAGGGCCTTTAAGCCTGATTCTGTGCGGGACCCAGAGTGGATCCTGGCTTGCTCAAGGGCTAGAGAGACTCTTTGTTTATATATAAGGTTTTTCAAAAATTTTAATAGTTACAATAATTCCATCTTTCATTCATACAGTGTGTTGACTGGGTATATATATCTTATGCTAACAATCATAATTAATATTTTTAACCAATATAACTTTAATCACATTTAACCTGTAAATCGTAAGCCATTTCCTCTTATATTTCTTGTCTTTATAACCATCTTAACTACTTTCTTTATATATTTATCTATACAATTTTAACTCATTTTATTTTCCAACCATTGATAAAATAAATCCCCTATCATATAATATTCAGTTTCTACTCTTTCTTTAATTTCCAGTGTTAATCTATTCATCCCTGCACATTCGAATGTTTTTCTCAATCACTTTTCCCTCTGCTGGTCTAGGCTGGAAGGCTTCCGACTGCCTGCTTGCAACCATAGCCAAAATCACCCACCCACCCCTTTTCCAAGCCTGCCAGCCCATCAGCCGTGGGTGCTCAGCTGAGTTAGGGGTGCTGGTGTGTGTGTGTGTGTGTGTGTGTGTGTGTGATCCGAGCACCACAACCAGCCAAGTGCAAAAGAGGATGGATGTCAAGGCCCTGAACTCCAGCGTCAGCTCACCCGTGGGAAGAAAGGTGGGGGGGGGCAGTTGCCTCCCCCCACGGACCCCCACAGAGGGTCCCTTGCCTGGTCGTCCCTCTTCCTCTGCTGCTGACCCACATCTGTGCTGTTAAAAGTTAAGTCACAGAGGAGAAATGCACAAAACTCCCCAGGAAGCAAAGCTCAAATTGCAATTTAGGACGAAGTTTTTGTCAGACCAAACAGCAAACAAAGCCAAGGTGGGGGTGGGGCAGGTGGGGGGGGGGGAGGAGTCTGCAAACAGGTGACCGATGACGAAGGCCTAAGACCTGCGTGCAGCCCAGGAAGAGCCGCAAAACGCACAAACTGCGCCTCCCATCACAAGCAGGCGAAGGGAATAAAAGCCACCACCGGCATCTGGGGAGACCTCCTGCTTTGCCCCCTGCAGAGCAAGCAGAGAAGGGGGCTGGCATGAGACAGCCCCCTCCCAGGATGCCTTGGACAGGTAAGCTCTCCTGGGGGAGCAGCCCAGACAAGGCGCCTCTGTGAGGTGCAAACAGCCCCCGCTTCCCAAAGGAGAGGCCACAGGCAGCTTTTAAATTAAGCCCCAGAGAGGAGGAGGGGGTCAAGCTATTCTCCAAAGCCCCAGAAGGCCAGACAAGGAATCATAGATGGAAGCTGAACAAGGAGAGATTCAACCTGGAAATAAGGAGGAATTTCCTGACTGGGAGAACAATCAACCCCTGGAACAGAAGTTGCCTTCTGAAGTGGTGGGAGCTTCATCACTGGAGGCTTTCAAGAAGAGACTGGACTCCCATCTGTCAGAAAGGGTGTAGGTCTCCTGCTTGGGCGGGGGGTAGGACTAGATGACCCACAAGGTCCCTTCCAACTCTGATTATCTGTATCTACCTGTCTCTTCCTAAAAGCCTGCAGTGATGGAGCACCCACAACTTCTGAAAGCAATTTGTTCCACTGGTTAATTGATCTCCCTGTCAGGAAATTTCTCCTTAGTTCTAGGTTGGATCTAGAAGAACCTGGGGGTTCTCAGCTCTGCCTTCCCATTTAGACCAAACACGCAAGTTATTTGAAAACAAAAGGAACTTAGACCATTTTTAAGATACGCAACACTGGAGGCTGTTGGGCAAGAATAAAAGTCATCCGAAGGAGGGGAATCTTTGCTGGCTGGCAGGCAGGAGACTCACCTGCTTCCCAGAGGAAAGACAGGCCCAGCGCAGCCCCTCGGCCAGGAGGAGATGGACCCCCGGAAAGCCCAAGGAGCAACGGAAGAACACGGCTCACCTGCTCTGCGCTTGGGGGAACACGCTCAGTGGCACAAAGTGAAGCCGTGCGCATGTGTGCCCCGTGTGTGAACTCACCCCTTGAGCACATCCCTGCAACGTGCAAGTTAGCGTGATCAAAACAAATGTGACAGGGAAATTGCTTTGCGAGGTCAAACTGTAGAGAAAGGGGAGCCGCACAGCAGCTGTGCGCAAAACCCTCACGCAACCCAGCAGCACTTACGAGGGGCTGAGCGTGCCCCTCATCAACTCCCCAGAAATCAACGGAAGAGGCTGAAAGAGGGCAAGGGGCCTTTGGCCAGAGGCTTTTCTTTGCCCACTTCGTGGGGCACCAACTGCTCATCTAAGGGAACTCGGCCCACCCTCAAATGTCAGCCGGTGGCCATCAAACAGGCCATTCCCAGAGGTTAATTGGGGAAGGGGACACAGGAGCTGCCCAGCTGCTTATTCATCTCCCTATCATTTCACTGCCCCCACCCACCCACCCTCCGAGAAATAGCATTTCCCCCTCTTGCTCCAACTGGTGCAGCAGGATCAGAAGACGGCACTGAGAGGCAGGAAAATTAGGACAAGTTAGGATGAAGTTAGGAAAAGCCAAATACGGCATCTTGCACTTGCTGAGAACAGATTTCTGGTGTTTTAAACAAGGCTCCCAAGTTCAAGCCAAGATCTTCTGCTGGTGTGTCATGCCCCGCCAGAGTCTGAATCCTAGGAGGAAGACAAACAGCTGACAGGAAGTGGGAGTGTGGCTCCATTGGCTGTGGAGGAAACTGGGGAAGGACAAAGTCCAGCTGGGCAGAGCAGGGAAGAGGGAGAACAAGGGAGAGGGAGTTCAGAGGAAGGCCCAGGCCCACCCCCTCTTCATCCTCGAGCATGCAGGGAGGAACGGAGAAGGGAGCAACGTAGTTTACGGGGAAGGAAAGGGGCCTGATTCCCTTCATGAGCCACAGCTGGGAAGAGAGTTTAAAAGAGATGAATGATGAGTGCGGCAGCTGCTGTGAGCAAACTTGAGTTTATCTTGTGTTGACTTTAGTTATATGCATTCTTAACATCCTCCCAACCTTGTTAAGTTATTGCCATGCCTTCACATCTGGAATTCCTTCTCCTGCCCTGCCGGACTAATTACCTTATCTTGCCTTGCTTGGACTTATAGTTACACTTTTTGTTGACCATGTTTTGGACTTGAATCTCTGCAGCCAAAGGCTGTTCCTGGGAGAGTTTTTCTCCAGCCCAGAAGGTAACCAGGACATTGGGGGCAAAGTTGGAGCTAATAAAGGGACGCCTACTGATTACCTGACTGTGTTGCCTTTGTGCCACACCCCGGGTCATCACACAGTGTGATACACAACCAAGTGCAGGGCCCAGCTACCACCTCCTTAAGCAACCCTACCAGGAGAGACCAGCAACAGAGAGACTCCTCTGGAGGCGTTATAGCTGCCAACAAATGCCTTAGGACCAACTTGGCATGGAAACATCTGGCGGGGGCCACATTGCCTGGTGTTGGCCATTTCTTCTGCCAGAGAGTCCCTCTTGCACAGCAACCTCCTCGCCACAAAACTCTGTGCCTTGCCAATCGCAGTCCCATCTGCTCAGGGCCCCATGGGGTGTCTGGAGAAGAGGCTGGGCTGCTCACCCGGGCCCCAAACATGGCTCTTTCCTGCTGCCTGGCCTCCCATGGAACCAGAGGGACGCTGACGAGAAGTAAAGCAAAGTGGAGACATGAAGGACTCTGAGCATCAGAAAGATGCCCCACCCATAATCCA
Organism: Notechis scutatus; assembly: GCF_900518725.1. The sequence continues at coordinate 209,237 of NW_020717006.1, read as the reverse complement.
CTCCCCCATTCAGAAAATCATTACTAGAGAATCCAGAGTTCCCTCTGGTGAATCTGCCTGAAAAAACAGTGGCAGAAGAGTGAGACGCAAACAGCACCCAACACTGAGATCCCAGTTGCCAACGAGGCCTTCCAGCACCCCAAGGCCCTTCTCACCACGCCACCTTCCCTTCAGCTTCATCCACACATGGCAGGAAAGCTGTGAGGACAAAGCCACAACTGCCTGCAACCAGAAAGTCCACTGCAATTCTGAATCGTCTTCAAAGAGCTGCCAACGAATCCAGAGTTTGGATCCGATTGGATCGGATCCTTCAGATTGGCTGAAAGATCTGGTGCCAATATCATTCCGTTTGAAGCAGCAGAGATCCAACGGAATCGCCTTCAGGTAAAAGGGAAGTTCACGCAGGCCTCCTGGCTTGTAATGGACATCTGCCAATGTTGGCATTTTTAAACATGGTTAGAGAGTTGGGGCTTTCTTGACTGCTGCTCTCAAAATGGGGCATCTCTGGAGTAATGACAGTGCTGTCATTTGGAGTGATTAGGTGGAAGGTGAAGGGGGAGGTTATTATGGGAAAGAGAAAGGCCCTGGGGGCCCCAATCTGAGCAGCCAGAGAAGGCGAGACCTTGAAACTGAGAGGAAGAGGAAGAGAAATCCACCTTTTTCTTCTGAAAGCAAACCATCTTCTCCACCCTTTGTCCGCTGAGTAGAGCAACTAGTCAGTTACGGCTTTTGAACCAGGTCTCACCTTATCTGTACTTGTACCTTTGGTTTTTCCCGCCCAGGTGTCAAATCTTGCTTCCTGGAAATTTGATGAGTTCCCCTTCTATTCCCTCATCTAAGCCATTTATGAAGATACTGAAGAGTCCTGGACCCCAGATCCACTGTAGAAGTGCCTTTCTTAGCTGTTTTCTTAAGCATTAAGTCCACTAGACCAGGAGTCTCCAACCTTGGCTACTTTAAGACTTGTGGACTTCAACTCCACAAGTTTTGCTGCTTGAGGAATTCTGGGAGTTGAAGTCCACAAGTCTTAAAGCGGCCAAGGTTGGAGACTCCTGCACTAGGCTGAGATTGTCCTGGCCTTCTCTCCCCATGGTGGCTGGAGAGAGGCAGCACACACACCCTACTGAATGCAGAAGGGTTTTCTAGGGACACAAAGGCTGAGAAAGCTCCCATCCTCGGTGAAGGTCTGGCTGCGTCTGCTCCAGGCTCCCGAAACCCTCCCACAGCAGCCTTCCTTCCGCACTGAGCTGCCGCATCAGGATAAATATAACCCGCCTGGTTATGAACCAGGCAGCACTTGATTTTCAAAGGGAGAAGCTGTTGACACGCCAGCCTAAACAGGGTCAGAAACTGTTAAGAATATCCAGAACCTTTTTTTAGGTTCTGGAAACAAAACGCTCTTCTCAAGCGCTGAAGAGCTTTTCTTTAGCAAGCATTGAGGATGGTCATAATGGCTGGCTTTGGCCCAGAAAGGCCTTTCAGCCGGGGGGGGGGGGGGGGTTGGAGGAGGGAGGATGAAGGCTTAAGAGGAGGATGCAAGGCATATGGTCTCTCCCCACCCCGTCCATGCTCCTCTCTCTCATGTTGGTTTCCCACTTTCTACCGAGCCTTTTTCCAAGAGCTCCCGGGAAACCCTCATGGACTCACTGTGGGAGGAATGGCTGAAAGACCCCAGACCCAAAGACCCCGAGGGGACATTTTACAAGACCTTAAAATGAACAGGCACAGAAGGGGAGGCTAAGAAGATAGGTGCCACTCTGCTGCTAACCAAAGCCACAGATTTACGTTTAATAAGCAGAACAAAAACGCACACAATATGCTGCTACTACCTTGGAGAGCAATGTCATAGTGCCCCCCTGCATTTTAACAGCTATATAAGTAACCTTTGGGGTTGGCACTTGGCACACAAACGGTATTGTCAGAACTTACAATGTTCTCAGGCCAGAAAAGGGATGCAAATGTCCCAGCAGAGCCAGACTGTCCTGCCTAGTTCAGAGCATCACAGAATCTAAGAGTTGGGAGAGATTGTGGGAATCATCCATGTCAACCCTCTACCCACTGCAAGAACGCCCCCCACCACACATATTATACGATGGACACATGGGCACCAAGTCCATCCTTCCAGCCAAGAGAGTCCACCACTTCCTTGGGCAGCCCTGGTGGCGCAGTGGTTTGAATGCAGTATTGCAGGCTGACTCTGCTCACTGTCAGCAGTTCGATCCTCAACAGTTCAAGGTGGACTCCCATCCTTCCGAGGTGGGTAAAATGAGGACCCAGATTGTTGGGAGAAGAGGCTGACTCTGTAAACCGCTTAGAGAGGGCTGTGAAGCACTGTGGAATGATATATGTCTTATTGCTATTGCCACCGTGGAACAGGCCTTATGTTTGGATTCGGGTTTTATGTCCAACCAAATCCGTGTCCTTGCCATTTAGACCACCATTTCATGCCCCACCTTCTAAAGCACCTCTGAACAACTCTGCGTCCATTTGGAAGCAGCTACTGTGTCACCCTGAAATATTATCTTCTGATTAAACCCAATCATTCCCCAACGGTTCCTCACTGGTTTTTCTCCTTCCAGACCTCTTACCAGTTTGCTCCAGTTGGTCAGGGTCCTTCCCAAGAGCTGAATCCCGTGTGTGAATTCTGATTAATGCAGGATGGAGAGGAACAAAGGCTCCTCTTAATTTTGGCATTAGATTGTTCTGTTGTTGTGGCCTAGGGTCTGGGGGTGGGTGGGGCTGTTTTTGTTTTGTTTTGTTTTTCTTGTTTGTTTTGCAGCTGCACCCCCCACCCTTGGTTCATGTTCGCCCTGAATTCCTTTCTGCATCTACTGCCACTCATGTTGGGCTCCCCCCCCCGCCCCTTTCCCTTCATCTCCCCCACCCAAAGGCAAGACACCCGTCTCTGACAGAATTCGTCTTGCTGCTTTCTGCCCATTGTTCCAGCTTGTCAAGATCCCCCTGAAACTTGATTCTGCCCTCTGAGAAGTTGCCCATTAGCTTCCCCAATCTTTGTATCACCGCAAATCAAAAAGCTGTATTTTCTAACCCCTCAGACAGGTCATTTCCAACGTATGCAGAACGGAGCCTGCAATGCCTCACATTTCTCTTCAACCTGATGCCACCAGCCTACCTTTGCCAAGTGCCCACTTGATGGCAGCCCAGGGTGGCCGTTGTCTCCATCAGAATCTCAGGGGAAACAAGCCCCTTGCCGATCGTGGCCTTTTTCCCTGGTCAACTAAAATGATCCCCCGTCATAAATGTAGATTAGGTCAGTTTGACATGGCTTAATTCTGCCAAGCCTTGTCTTTAGCATTTAGCATGGCTAAATTTATTTATTTATTTGCCACATTTCTATACTGTTCATCACACTTCCATATCTCTGGACATTTTACAGGCAGAACAGTAAAATGATATAAAAGCTCTAGTTAAAAACAAAGCTAAAAGCCAGATAACAACCTAGTTAAAAGGAACAACTGCAAAGTTTAAAAGGCCCAGGGAACACCTTCAGAGAAAGGCTGCCAAGACTGATGACTCAATTATCTGTTCCAGCTTCTGCCCCAAACAAGCACCTAGGGCAGGAGTCTGCAATTACCCAGATCGGCTGATCTTCTGAGCGGACAGGAACAGCTTTCCTTCCAAAAAAGGGCCCTTCCTCCCTCCCTCCACCCCTCCCTCCCTCTCTCCTTGTATCAGTATAGCCAAAAAGGCCTCTTGTTGCCTTTAGCTTTTCTTGCAAGCTAAGTTTGTTTTCTACTTTAGCCTTCCTGACTTCCTTCTTCCAGCTCTTATGTTCCTGGCCTTCCTTGGAGATTCCACCCATGTTCATTTCCTAGGCGTGCCCTTTTCAGCTCTCAGCTCGGGGGAACACTTGCTTCCTAGGTACTGTGGACTGTACCCGGGTTGCACCCAGGCCAAGCCCTTCTTCTCCATCCCTCCCTACATGCTGAGATGCAACACCAGAGCCAGGGATTTGCAAGGTGCAATGGGGGACGTGGGAGAGCCAGAGACCTACCGTTACTGCTAAATCTTGTGCTGCCTCCAGAAAACACCTCCAGCAAACAAAATATCTAACACCACCACCTCTTCCTCCTCCACTCTCTTTTTTACAGTTTCTGAGTGTTGGTTTACATCTTGTGACAGCAGCCAACAGCTCCCCGCCCTGCTGCTGAAGAGTGGCAAACTGACAGAAAGTCCTTCCCTCTCAAGGGCGGGAAGAAAGGAGGTCAACGTAGATGTGGAGATAAGGCCCCGGAGGCCTCCAAGGTCTGGGTTGTGTTACATTTCATTGAATTTTCAGTTTACAACAACTGAGAATGTGGACAAAGCGTGCTGCAAATGTACATTTCTCCACTTAAGCTTTGATTCACCAGTGGGAACTTCAAGATGGATTAAATTTCTGAAGGAGCAGCGATTTAGCTACTGTAATTGGCTTGAGGGGACAGAACAACTGTGTTCTTCTCTCAAACAGTTTCCTCTTCATGCTGCTTAAGGCCTCTTCCAAAGGATCACATGCAGTCCCTTCCTAGAGAATCTGCTCAGACAAGGACACGGGGAGAAGATCAGTATCCGACACTCTATGATGGACACTTAACTACTTCTTCTTCCTAGCGCCGAGATGGCGAACCTATGGCACACATGCCACAAGTGTCACGCAGAACCATTTGTGCTGGCACGCAAGCCACAAGCAAACTTGCCTCACTGCACATGTGCGCGCCTCACAGCTGATTTTTTTTCAGTTGGTTTGAGGCCTTTTTCAGCCTTCCAGAGGTAAGGCTTTTCAGGACGAATGATAGGCCCATTTCATCACTTCCTGTAATACCGGAAGTGATGAAACAGACCTATAATTCAGCCTGAAAGACCTTGCAGAGGCTTTTTCCAAGCCTCTGGGAGGCCGAAAAAGGCCTCAAACCATCCAAAAAAATCAGCTGTGAGGTGCAGGGCAGGTAATGGGGTGACAGGGGGGATTGCATGCGCACTGCAGGGGATGTGGGGAGGGGGCACTCACTGCATTCTGGGTGCTGGCATGCAAGTGTGTGGGCGCTGACGCGCATGCAATTTTGGGCACAGGAGCCCAAAAAGGTTAGCCACCACTGTCCTAGCATATTCCCACAGGTGCAGGGTCCACTTTTCGGATCATTGAATGCCCACTTTGCAACAGTCAACTATATCTCTGGGGCTTAGGCCCACGGTTTGCATGTCTTTGTTGATGGTGTCTTGCCATCTCTGTCTTGGACACCCATGAGATTGCTGGCCATTGACTTCTAGTTGGTAGGCTGTCTGGGCCACGGTGGAAGGTGCTGCTCTCTGGACGTGTCCATCCCAGCGGAGTCAGCCTTCTCTCATCTTCTCTGTAAGAGGTGCCACACAGATGGACACTTAACAACTTTCTAAAAAAAAACCTGCTCTCTTTTCTACAATTGTACCCCAAGGCTGTATGATGACACACAATACCATAGAGGCACTGCAGATGAACTAAAAATAAAACCAACCAGACCGATGGGCATCATGCTTGTTCAACTTGGTAGGAAGGAGGTTCCTGCCAAACAAGTCCACTCACAGAGACACGTCCAATGCATCCCTGGTGCTGGATGGACGCACAGAGTCTCTCCTGAGGATATCGGTGGTCACTAGACCAAACCACCCTAGTGCCATTTAGGCCACCATGTCTAAATAACCCCAGGAATATCTTCCGGAATTAACTTTTCCAAGAAGGATCGGAGCCACTGCCCCAAACTAAGTTCCACTCCTTGTCCAGTCATTTCGCAAAGATATCATGCCTGACTGACATCAACAGCTTTTGAGAGGCCCAGTTCTCAACTATTGGAGCAGAAAAACAAACTGGGGAGAAACCTTCATCTTCCCACTATCACGTTTCACCCAGCTAATCGCCAGTTTCATACACCAGTTCAGCATTGGGGTGTGGTACGGTAGCCTAGAGGTGGAGGTTTTGCCTCACAATCAGGAGGCTGTGAGTTCGATCCTAGATAGAGGCAGATATTTCTCTCTGGGCACAATGAGTATATCTGCTGAACAAAACTCAGCACTGGCGACAGGAAGGGCATCCGGCCAGTGAACACTCTGATAACTCCATTCAGTTGTCCAGACTCCACCCCACAAGGGATTATGGGGTCATTAAAAGATGATGATGATGATGATGATGATACACCAGTTCAGCCTCATCTGACTTAAATGCAAAGTATTTGTGCCAGCTAAACATCTCTTGCGACTGGACTCAGACTGTCCCAGAGAGGGAACTGCTTCTCTGCGAAACCCATCAGTTGAGGATCCTTCTAGATCCAGTTTGGTCAATGGCACGCAAAGCGACCTCTGTGTCAGGAAGCATTTTTCATCAGATGATGTTGACTTCTTTCTTGTGGCTTCTCCGAGACACAGAAACTGAGATAACACTAGTTCTTCAGAACCAACTTTGTAAAGTTGTATACAATTTTTATATATTTGAGGAATATTTTTATTCGTTCCACTTTAAATTGCTTGTCATGTATGGTCAAGCCACATACGTGGGTTGTTTTTTTTAACTTCTTCGGGTGATATGTTACACAAAATCATGAGATATGGAGAAAGTGGCAGACTGAGCAATCGTGACATTTCCGTTTTCAGGGCAAGGATGACATCCAGAGACTAATGCACCTTGAAGCTGCCAACCTGAGTTTTCTTGCTTCTTCCCAGATCTTCCTCCCACTTCTTTAGTTATTTAGTTATCTTTAATTTATTTATATTTCCAGTTTCTAAGCCATCCATCTGCTTGAATAGTTCTAGACAGATCAAAATGATGCTTCGACTTTAAGGGTATTGCTGTGACTTCTCCTTCTCCTCATTACAGCGTTTTCTCCTTTATTCTCCCTTTGTTTTACAGCCACCACTAAGCAATGACACATGGGGAAGAAATAGGACAGCACATACCATAGCATAGGAGCATGACGATGACTAATAAATGATTTTTTAAAGATTCATTTATTTCTATAAATCTCTATATTCCACCAATACTAGCCTATCACAACCTTAAAATTATTCTAAGCCTATTTCTTCAATAAGGGCAGTTATTATTCCCAGGCCTATCCTTTCATTTGTACCCCCAGATCCCTCTCCCCACTGACCTGGAAGGAAGGATCCAGTACAGGCAATCCTCAACTTACGAGAGTTTGCTTAGTGACTGTTCAAAGTTACAAAAAGCACTGAAAAAAGTGACCATTTTTCACACTTGTGACCGTTGCAGCATCCTCATTAGTCACGTGATTTACATTTGGATGCTTGACAACCGATTCATATTTATGACGGTTGCAGTGTCTCCCAGGGGAGCGGTGTCTATCTGTATCTATCTATAACTCTCGTTGGCTTTGCTCATCTCCCCCCAGAGGAACTATGTTCCAATGGGCCTATGCAGAACCAGTAAGAAAGGGAAGCGCCCAAGAGAAGAGAAGGGGGTGGGATCCCTGGCTACCACAAATGGAATGGGGAGTTAATAGAGGGTAGAAATGAGTGAAGTTCAGTTGGACATTAGCTGTTCATGGGAACTGCCTGCCTCAGTTTCTCTGCTGGAGGAGCTGACACTTCTTGGAGAGGAGGCAATGACGCCTCACCCTGTGTCTTCGGATGACCTTGCCCAGCACGTCGAAAGCTGGTTGGGGTTGAAGACCATAAGTCTGGGGGACTCCAGTGCCCACCGAGGCAGCCCAGGAGACAGCCTGGGAGGTTGTTACACAGCATTGAGGCTGGGTCAATAAAATCAATGGGGATTGTTGACTCCTAACGCCCAGCCTATAAATAGTTTCTCACAACCCGTCGCCCACAAAGCAGTGCCTGGAAATGTCCCCAAATACAGCTGCTACACCCTGCCCATCCTTGGACCTCGATGCCACATTCAAAACATTTCTGCCCAGGTCTCCCGAAGGCCTGGTAAGGGATACCGACCAAAGCCGTCCAAAGTCGCCCAATCTGAAGGATCCCCAAATTCATTGCCCAACTATTCCACCTACAGACCCTCACAACACCCTAAAAAACCGTAGCCCACTCACCCACAGCCAAACTCAGCACCCAATGACACAAAAAGAAGTGACCAACCACTAACTGAACCAATGTGAACTGTGCAAAGATAAACCATTTTCAATGACGCTGTTAAGAGTCTTTTATGAAGCAAGCAAAATAGTTCTGAATCCCTGCATAAGACCAGCCCCTGCTTTTAACAGAATAAAAGAATAACAGAGCTGGAAGGGACCTTGGAGGTCTTCTAGTCCAACCCCCTGCAGGAGGCCCTGTACCACTGCAGACAAATGGCTGTCCAGTCTCTTCTTAAAAGCCTCCAGGGATGGAGCCCCCACAACCTCTGGAGACCAGCCTTTTCACTGATGAATTGTTCCCAGTGTCAGGAAATTTCTCCTTAATTCTAGCTTGGATTTCTCTTTGATAAGCTTCCATCCGCTACTTCTTGCCCTGCCCTCAGGTGCTTTGGGGTGGCCGGGGACCACTGGTGGTCCACGAGAAAATTTTGGTGGTCCGCAGATAAATGTTATCCCCAAAGCAATTAATCCAGGCTGGCGGGAACACAAGGCTTGCGTCGCTTGCATTGCGAACAACACGAGGTAGTGAGGGGAGGGGGGAAAGGGCGGACGGGGAACTTGCCCCACGCGCCTGGCCTGGCCACTGGGCTAATTCTCTCCGCTTCTTTCCTCTTCTGCTTTTGGCTGCACGCAAGGAAAGCAGCCAAAGTCTTTTTTCTCTCTCCCAAACTCCACCAGAAACGAGTCTTTGGGACCCTGCAAGGCCTCCTGCTCCAAGAGGCTGTGCCGGCAAAGACTCATTTCTGTCGGAGTTTGGGGGAGAGAAAGAAAGACTTCTGCTGCTTCTGCTGCTTTCCTTGCATGAAGCCAAAAGTCTCTCTCTCTCTCCCCCTGAGAATGGAGCTGGAGACAGTATCCTACGATCCCAAACAAAGAACGATCGATCGGTAGGAAAACGGGGTGGGGAATTTTCCTGCAGACTTTTGGGGGGGGTTTTCCCAGGGTCTCTGGTCTGTAGGATTTAAAATTATGAGTTTGGTGGTCCCTGAGGTCCAAAAGGTTGGCAACCCCTGCTTTGGAGAATAGGTGCACCCCGTAACACCCCCTCAAATATTGAGAGACTTCTATTATGTCACCCCTAATCCTTCTCTTCATTAGATTAGGCATTCCCAGTTCCTGGAACTGTTCATCATATGGCTTAGCTTCCACCTAATCGTCTTTGTTGCTCTTCTCTGCACCCTTTCTAAAACCTGAACATCTGGACATATTATTCCAAATGTGGTCTTAGCAGTGCAGTACAAAGCAGCACTAACATTACTTCATGTGATCCTTATGCTATCCCTCTGTTGATGCAGCCCAGGACTGCATTAGCCTTCATGGCAGCTGTAGCACACTGCTGGCTCACACTTAACTGACTGGCCACTAGGACTCCGAGATCCTCTCGCAATTGCTACTTGAGCCAGGTCCCACCTATTACGGAATATATATATATATATATATATATATACTGGTGCCTTTGGTTTTCTCCTCTAAATGCAAACCTTCTTTTATCACCACTGAATTTAATTTTGTTGTATAGGGCCCAGTGTTCAAGTTTGTCAAGATCTTGGGCCTATCTTCCAAAGTGCTAGCAGTTCCCCTCTTTTGAAACCAAAGGCCTCCAGCTGAATGCCGCAACATCCCACTATCTTGCTCTGCTCCATGAGCTTAAGGGAAGGAGGATCATGCTGACAACAATCTCTCCTTGGGACTCTTTCTGAAGATCAGGCAGGAGCTGCAATGGGACCAAGGAAAACCACTACTCACAGGGAGACCCATAGCGGTAGAGCTCCACTATTTCACCATTGCTGCATGAATGCCCAAGCCCAATTCAGAGTGGCACTGGGATGTGTCAGGGGCTTCTTGACCCCACAGAACTCTCTCCATCCTATCCAGACCTCTAACATAAGGCCAATTCCATAATGCACTGCCAATTCCATAAGGCACTGCCTTTATACGGACCCCAACAGCAGGTCTGCCCCTAATCTTGCCATTGGCATAAGAAACCCAAGAAACCTGATATGTATTGCGTGAACCCCATTATATGGAGGTCTGTGGACCTGCATTCATGTTCATTCCTGTCTGCATAGCCCATAATGCTCACTCAATGCACAGCTTGGCTCACTCAATGATCTTCTAAAACGCCCGCCTTCTTCAACTAAACCACTCAACAGAGCCCACAAGTGATCCAGGAATTAAATGACAAGTGTACTAGTATACCAGAGTATACCAGAACAGATAATCAGAGTTGGAAGGGACCTTGTAGTTCATCTAGCCCAAGTGGAAGACCCTTCTCCATTTCTGACAGGTGGCAGCCCAGTCTCTTCTTGAAAGCCTCCAGTGATGAAGCTCCCACAACTTCCGAAGGCAACCTCTGTTCCCTGGGTTGATTGTTCTGTCAGAAAATTCCTCATTACAGTGTTCAGACATGGCTACACCCCTCTGTCAGGCAAGCTGGCCTGTTTCCACTTCTCCTCGGTTTGTACATCAGCCAGATGTGCTTGTTTTTCACTGGCTGCTGCCTGAAAACTCTCTTGCCAGCCAGGGAGGCACCTGCAATGCCCTACCGTTTTCCAAGCTTCAAACCTCACAGGACCTCCGGGGTCTCTTGGGAGCCTGACTGATCCCAGTAGCATCACAATCAATAGAAGCCTCATCCTTTTCTGCATGTATTGTAACCTCACACCAATGACACACCAAAGGGGCACAATTTGTGGCACAATAAGATGGCACCCCTTTTGCCAGTTCGTTACACAAAAGACTGCCAAACCTTGTGAAATTTCAGGATGCCTTGAGAAATCTCAGGGGCAAAAGACCAAAAAACCTGGTAAAAACTGAAGATTGCAGATGTGAAATTGGCTGAAATCTCTCAAAAAACATACTAATGCAAGAGCTGTCAGGAAGCTTTTTCTAAAGTTCTGTCAGAAAAATCTGTTTTCTGTATCCTGCGCTCGAAACAGGGGGGGGGGGGTGGGAGAGGCTCCCCTTATTTGGGCAGACATTCTTGGGATTGTTTTGCCTGCGATTCCCGCCCCAAAGAAGGGGTCCAACCCAGGGACCCGGATGGCCTCTCTCGATTCAAAGGCGCCCAGAGGACATCTATCTTCTCCTCCTGCGGCCTGGCAACTTGGCCCATCTTTGCACAAGGGCAGCCTCACAGAAAGTCAGAGCACCAGAACCAGAAGGGGACCCCTTTCAGCCGATGGTGGGCTCCTCCATGAAAGAAACCACAGGAAGTGCAGGAAAGCCCCCTCGAAGGATGGAAGGGAGGCACAGAGCCAGGCTGTGCGAAGGACACAAGGGAGACACTTGGACCAATCCAGCCGCCACAGCGATAAGCAACACTTTGATGCTGCTACTCAGCAGAGACAATATACAAAACCTCAAAAGGCAACACCAAGACCAGGAGCCTCCTTGCCAGCTACCAACAGGCAGAGAAGCCGGGATTAACAGCCCCATGAAGGATGCAGCAAGGAGAGAAGCACCCCGAGGGCGCCAAAGGCTTTTGGGGACACCGGAGACCAAGTCCTCCTCGTGGGTCCAATCGCACTTCTAGGCTTCCACCTCCCCGCACTCCCTGCACCCATCAAGCCCTCCTAGTCCGGCAGCGAAGCGTCTCCCGCAAGCCGCCCAGCTGCTCCACGCCCAGGCTCTTCTCGGCAGCCGCAAGCCAGAGGCGGACTTTCCCCCCGCGGCGGCGAGGCGGGGCGGGAGCCGCAGAGGCGGCGGCGGCGGCGGGGGCGCCTGGGAAGGGCGGGCGCCGCTCTCCGCACTGCGGGGGCCGGGCAAGCGCCGGACGGGGCTCGGCGGGCTCACCTTGAACTCGCGGCTGTGCTGCGGCGTGTACTGGAGGGTCCAGAGGGCGCGCACCAGCTCCGCCAGCTGCTCCGTCACCTCCCCGGCGCGGGGCTCCGGCTCGGGCTCCGGCGGGGGCGGCGCGGGGCCGGCGGGAGCTCCGCGGAAATGCTCCAGCGCCAGGAACTCGGCCAGCGGCTCCGTGTTGCTCAGGCACTGCAGCACGGCGTTCATGAAGCACGTGTTCCCGTGGTTGCGCAGCCCCGACACGCCGGGCACCAGCGCCGCCACGGCCGAGGGGCAGCAGGGCGGGGGGCCGACGGGGGGCGCCGGCGACGACGGGGG
>NW_020717006.1:172510-196640 GCF_900518725.1 Notechis scutatus | reverse complement strand
CGTTGCGCGGAAGGGCCCCTGGGCCCAGGGGGGAGACCCCGGGGGGAGAGCCCGACTCTCGGGAAGGAGCCAGGAGGAAGGCCGGCCAGGTACCCTCCTTGGTTGGATTCCACCCCCCACCAGCCGCCCCTCTTTGCCCTCCCAGAATCCCCGGCCTGGACCTGAGAAAGAGATGGAGAGCCAGGCTGCCTCTCAGTGAACCCCTGAGAGGGTTTCCAGGCAAAGCAGCTGAGACACCGCTGGAGTTTCTGGAAATAAGCCTCTTAATGCTGGGGGTCGGGGGGAGAAAACTTCGAAAAAGCGTTGTTTGTTGACCAACCGTCCCCCCCCCCCCCCCCCCCCAGTGGTGGAAGACAACCGGTCTTGAGGGTCATTGGGCTGCTTGAAGAAGGGCTGCCCCTTGTTCTTCACCTTTGCTTTACTTTATTGTCATTGCACCTCATACAACGAGATTAAATGCCATCTTCAGTGTACAAAAGTTATGACTATGAAAATAAACACAAACAAACATCCCTCACATTCTATACAATTGAATTGAAAACCCCTGATATTGCCTTAATATTGCACTATTATACAGTAGAATTCAATAGAGTCACTGCCCTGGGATAGAAGCTGTTTTTCAGCCTATTTGTCCTTGTTTTTATTATTCTGTACCATCTGCCAGATGGTAATAGTTCAAAACAAGGGGTGCACAGGATGAGATGGATCTTTGAGAATGTTTTGAACTTTTTGAAGGCAGTGGGAGCTCTAAAGCTCTTCCAAAGAGGGGAGAGGGCAACCCATGATCCTCTGGGCAAAGACATTAACCCTCCGGAGTGCTGTCCTATCTGCCGCTGTGCAATTGGCAAACCATACAGAGGTGTTAAGATACTCTCTGTGGTGCAGCGGTAGAGGGTCACCAGCAGTTTTTCATTCCATTGTTGTTTCCTGAGAAGCCTCAGATAGTATAATCTCTGCTGGGCCCTTTTGACCAGGGCTGCAATGTGAGCCCCCCAGGTCAGGTCCTCTTTTAGGGTAACACCCAGAAACTTAATCCTGATCACTTGCTCCACTTGGTCTCCATTGATAACCAAGAGCTGGATGTCTGATCTGTTCCTTCTATAGTCCACTATAAGCTCCTTGGTCTTATTGGTGTTGAGGACCAAGTTATTGTCTCCATATCACGAAAGCAACTTCTCAAGGATAAACATTTCCAATTCCCTCCGTCTCTTGTCATCAGAGTTTCTCATCTCTGGTTTTCTTCTTTGCCCTTTCCTGGACCTCTTCCATGAAATGCATCCCTTTGGGGCCAGATCCTGGCCAGCAGGGCAGGGCAGCTGTTATCTTCTCTGGTCTGGAGACTAAGCTTCCACTATGCACCTTTAAATTCCATTAGCCTCTTCTGCACAAACATTTCCTTATTTAAATGTATTATGCCACCCATCTCATTCTATAAAACAAACATGGCTGACTCACACTCAGTTTGCAAACAACAATGATGAGAGAGCTCTGATTTAATACCATTTCTTAAAAGGAAGAACACTAGTGAAATGATAACATATACATACCTACACATATACCAGAGGTGGTATTCAGCAGGTTCTGACCAGTTCTGGAGAATTGCTAGCGGAAATTTTGAGTGGTTCAGAGAACCGGCAAATCCCACCCCCGTGGAGATTTTACAGTATCCTTCCCCTGCCACCCTCACCAAGCCACATCCACAGAACCGGTAGTAAAAAAATTTGAATCCCACCACTGGCATATACACAATTTAGGGTGCTCCTTGTATGCAGCAGGCTGGAACTTGGCATCTTTTTGAAGAAAGGACAGTCTGCATCTGCTTGCTCTCTATTTTGGTTATTATCATTCCAATCAGTATAAAACGTTATTCTCACATTGTCTTTTCAATCGATTCTATATTGATTTCCATCTGCCAAGACCTTTCGCAAAGATGGAAATAACTTTTGCACCTCCCCGGTAGCTAATAAGTGCATGTACTCAAGGCCTTAGATAGGCACATGAAATAGCAGGATTGATCACCTGCAGTCTACAAGGAAATGGATATTTTGGTCTGGCTTCTTCACCAAAATTACGGTAGGAGTGAAGTCCTCACCACTTTTACTCCCCTTCTCTTACAAGCCATTGTTCTGCCGCTGGCCTTATCTGGCTGAGATCTGAGGAACGCATCCTTTCTTGTATTAATTATGCCCCTGAACAAATCAACCCTCCCTCTCTTGTTGTCAAACTACTTCCAGAAATCATCCCTTGTTGAAACATGTCTTTGCCCGTTGGAGCTGATTAATTCCTCCCTTTTCTTTTGTTGACATTCTCCATTCACGACTTCAAAACCTGCTGCAAATTACACTAGTATTAAAGTATCCACCATTCAGTCTTCAACAAAGAACACATTTCACTTTTTCCATTAGAGTTTTTTTAATGAAGTCAGCACGCAAGTCAACACATAACATGAAAGCGGCATTCAGTCATTTAAAGAAGAATTGCCATGAATCTCAATTCAAAACTATTTTATCATTCCTGAGTTGTTGGGTTTGTTTTTTTTAATATACCTGAAGGCAGTTCAGAATTTGCTCAACTAATTTTACTTTTCTTTTGAGTTTTTACGCATACTGTATTATAGCTACTTTTTCCTCAGAGATTTGTTCCTCAATTCTCTTTTACTGAAGAAGAAAGCGGTTGCATTATTTTCGTCCACAGACGTAACTGAAATGGGAACAGTCTGTGTGCCTCTCCAAGTGGGCATGCCGGCCTCACTGTCCTTCTCCATCCCGGTTCTTGGGATTCCCAACCATCCACTTTATGTTTCTATCATGGCAGCCTGCAGCCTTCTGGATGAACCACCTGGAGAAGCCACAGAGTTTCCCTAAAGTCTGCATACCTTCTTCCATTTAGGCCAGGGATTTCACACTCAAAGTCTGCGGGGTGCTTAGATCTGGCCCACAGAGCCACCCTGGAAAAGCAAAGGATTAGCCAGCGGTGCCTCTGCCAGTGGGTTGCAGGAGGCCGTTGTAGCCGAAAAAGGAGCTTGAGAGCCCGTTTTTGCTGGCAGAGCACTTGGGCCACCACAGCTGCCCAAGGCCCCCCACCCCCCCCCCCCCCCCCGAGGTCAAACACAGCTGTGATGCATCCCTCAATAAACCAAGTTTGACACCCCGATCTAGGCTATAGCAATAGCACTTAGACTTATAGACCGCTTCACAGTGCTTTCCAGCCCCCTCTAAACGGTTTACAGAGTCAGCCTCTTGCCTCGAACAATCTGGGTCCTCGTTTTACCCACCTCAGAAGGAGGGAAGGCTGAGTTAACCTTGAGCCAGTGAGGTTCGAATTGCCTAATTGCTGGCAGTGGGTAGTCAGCAGAAGCAACTGGCAGTACTGCACTCTAACCACTGCACCACCGTGGCCCATTAGGAAAAACACAAAGGCAAAAACGTGGTGCTTCTTCAGATTCCAGAGGAGACGGAGCCATTGGTTGTGCATCTCCGGTTGTGCAATCAATCACTGCTAGACTACATTTTCCTCTTCAAAAAGGTTCAATCCGATCTCCTTGTTCGGGAAGGTTGTTTTAATGGTGCAGGCAGTGCTCGACTGACAGCCACAATTGAGCCCAGAATTTCTGTTGCTAAGCGAGACATTTGTTAAATGGATTTTGCCCCATTTTATGACCTTTCTTGCCACAGTTGTTAAGCGAAGCACTGCAGTGGTCGTAAGTGAAAAACGGTCATGTCACTTTCAGAGCCCTTGTAAATTTGAATGATCACCAAATGAACTGTTGTTAAGCTGAAGATTACCTTGTAGTGCTTTTTCGTTTTGTTCACTTGGAAAATCCTGGCATCTTTGCCAATAACTCTTCACATCTTACAGAGGCATCTGCAAGGTACATGTCACACATGAAAACAGACAAAACGTTTTTTTACCAAAACATGCAAACATCCCTGACATCTTAAGAAATTCCTGGATTGGACTAAAATCCATACATGGCTTGAAAAAATGACAAAACAGCATACAGATTTGAAACCAGAAATATTTTTATTGGGTATCTTGCCTGAAGGATACAGTAGAGAATTGACATATTTGATTATAAATGTGTTAACAGCGGCTAGAATTGCATTTGCTAGAAATTGGAAAAGTGAAAAAATTCCAATAGAGGAAGAGGTGATTAAGAAAATGATGGAATGTGCAGAAATGAGTAAATTGACATTAGCAATCAGAGAGCAAGAAGATAAAGAATATTATAAAATGTGGCATTTATTTTATCAATGATTAGATAAGAAAATAGAGAAATTGTGTTATAAAAAGGAATAGTATAATATGCAAGATAATATGATGTAATGATATTATATAATTGAACATAATGAAATGAATTCTCAGATTTGTTAAAACTCAGACTTGCTAGATAAGAACTATGTGAATTTTTAGCTGAGACTAATAATGATATAATGATAATACAATGTAATATAATATAATATGTATAGTTGACTTATGTAATCTAAATATATGTTTGGAAGGGGAAGATTGTTGATATTATGACATTGCACGAAAGAAATGTACCAACCGACATGCTGTATTTTGGAAGATGGTTTTATGTTGATGTTTGTGTTTGTAAGTCTTTAAAAAATAAAAACTTGTACAAAAAAAAAAAAAGAAACTCCTCTGCCTTATATTGCTTTGCCTTAATGTCCAATACTATATAATGCATTATTTAATTTACACAACGAGCTGAATAGTTTTCTATGTTTATTAAATATGATTCATTCTTTCACTGATCATTTTTCTTTTAGGTGTTCATCGGTTTAAGGTATAATTTTTCCAGTAAAGTTCTCTTGAGGCTTCTACTGCCTCAGACTTTTGTCCTGTTATAATTTCTCTGATTTTTCACAGAGAGAAATCCCTTTTTATCCCCCTTTTAAATGCAGATGTCTTGTACAGCTGAGGAACTGTTGAAGCATTTCAAACTGAGAGAAGGATTTTTTTAAATCCCTACCCTTGGGTGAAGCTTATTGACCTCTATCACTCCCCCACTTATATTTTTATGAATCTAAAATGAATAGAGTAAAATGAATGAGCCGGAAGGGTCCTTGGAGGTCTTCGAGTCCAGCCCCCTGCTCAAGCAGAACCTGTGCTATTTCAGATAAGTGACTGTCTAGACTCTTCTAGGCAAGATCCAGTTAAATTCTTTATGTTCTGCCTACTTCCATGGAGGCTGAAGTAACTGGGTGCCAAATATTGACTTTCTTTAATCCGTGTTTTAAATCTTTCCCTGAAGAAATCAGATCTCATGTGAAAACAACCTCTTTGAATCTGTCTGAGCAATCGGATCAGTCCCCAGACAGTCCCCAGGGCTTCATGCACCTTCTATCTTGAGCTCCTTCAGCCTCCAGCTCTCCCCTTTTCTGCATTTGTGACTCACACCTGCCCCTCCCCTCGTGTTGCTCTTGTTTCTCTCCTTGGAGCGCTCCATTTGCATTCCCTCTTTTTAAATATTTTTATTTTATTTTATAAATTTGTAAATATTTGCATTCTCAAGCCACCTCTGAGCTTCCCCGTGTGGTCTTCCTTCCTCCATCCTGGCACCTTCTCCTCTGGCTACCGTGGACCTTTTTCAGGACACCTTCTGGCCAGGAGGTCTTTCTGGAGCTGCCATCTCATGCCCTGAGGCTTCTGCTGACCTTCAGCCCTGTCGCTCCCAGTACAAGCCATATCTGGCCTTTTATTCACTTTTCCTCCTTTTCAAAAGGTTTAACATGACCATCCCTGCCCAGAGCCCTTCCTTGAAGGAGCTGGGCAGTTTAGAAACATACATACATACATACATACATACATACTGTTCTGTACGGTCATTACCATTCTTGTAGAACCGCGCAGTGATTGGTCAAGACGCACGGCGAGCTGATTGGTCGAGCGAGCCGCACTGATTGGCCCGCCGCGAATCTCCCGCGATTGGTGGAAACTAATCGCGGGAGATTCAAAGTGGTGCCATTGGCCGCAGCCGCCGCGGCCAAAGAATAAAAGCCGCCGCTTTTCTTTCGGACCCGAGCCGATCTCGGGAATCAATAAATGAGCTGAACTAAAGTCACTGGCTCCGAGTCTCCTTCCTTGCGACGGACACAACACTGGCGACGAGGGTGGGATGCCAAACCTGATCCCCATCAAGCACGTGTCCTGAGGAAACGAGACCGACCAGATGGCCAGTATCGTACCGCCTGCACCCTTTAACCCGGCTACTGAGGATTGGGAATCGTACACCGACCGATTCCTGATGTTCCTCAAAAGTAGCAATCTAAAGGATGCAAACGGGCAAAAGAAAAGAGCTGTCTTCCTCACACACTGCGGGCCCGCAGTATTTAAGATGGCAAAAGCCCTCGCGAAACCCGAGGACGTAAAAACGATGGACTGGGCCGATCTCGAGCCGTTGCTCCGAAACCACTATGCCCCCAACGTGCCCACCCTCATCAGGCGGCACGACTTCTATCGGCGAGACCAGCGAGCGGGCGAGAGCATCGGCGACTTCGTGGCTGACCTGCGAAATCTCAGGGGCATGTGTGGGTTTACGGATATGGACGAGGCACTCCAAGACCGCGTCGTCCTGGGGCTCAGAGATCCAGTCCTCCAGAGCCGGCTGATGGCAAAAGGCGACATCGCCCTCGCCGACGTCCTTGCAGACGCCACCGCAGCCGAGGCGACCCGGAAATCGGCGGCTCGAATGCGGAGGCCCGACGCCGGGGACCACAACGCGACCACTGAGGCAGGCACGGCAACCGAGACGCGCTCCGAAGCAAGCCGCCGAGAGACCACCACACACCATGGCGACCTCCACTCCACCTCCAACACCACGGACGAGGAAGAGGACGTGCATCGGCTCCAGGCGGATCGAGACCGGCGCGATCGACGGAGTCGTAAGTTGGGGCAACCGTGCGCCGGGTGTGGAGGCGACCACCCTCGATCGGAGTGCCAATTTTTCGATGCAATATGCCGGCACTGCGATAAAAGAGGCCACATCGCCTGAGTCTGCTGACTCAAGAAAAACTACAGCCCCCGGCGGCGAGACGGCAGCGACTGGAGACGAGACGGCAACCCCCCCAGGCCCAGAGACCGCCAAGCCGAAAACCGATGGAGCCGAGACGGACGGGGCCGACGAGACAGCGGGAACCGGCGGAGAGAGGAAACCCACCAGACGGTCGTCATTGGCCACTCATCCAGCGCAGACGCCCGGAAAGTATATGTGGAAGTGGGCATCGAGGGCGAGCCATGCAAGATGGAGGTGGACCTCTCCATGGTTGCATGGCGGGAAATCAAGCACCTGGTGCCCACAATCCATAGGAGAGGACTGGAAAGCCAGAGCCTAATCCTCAAGGACTACCAGGGGAATCGCATACCGGTAGTCGGAACAGGCCAGTTTGAGGTAACTTTGAAAGGGCGCACAGCAAGGCTCCCCTTGATGATCGTGGACCGAGACCGCCCCAGCCTTTTGGGACTGCAGTGGTTCGCGCCGCTCGGAATCGAAGTAACGGGCATCGACCACATCGGGGAGGCCGACTGGGAGGAACAACTCGCAAGGGACTTCCAGGAAGTGTTCGACGGCACCCTAGGCAAGTACCGAGGGCCCCCTATTTCGTTCAGCCTAGACCCCAGCGTTTCCCCAATACGCCTGAAACCATGGCGGGTACCATTCGCACTCCGGCCAAAAATCTATGAGCAAATAGACAAGCTCATCAGACAAGGGGTCCTCGAGCCAATCGACCATGCCCGGTGGGAGACCCCCATAGTCACCCCAGTCAAGCCCGATGGGTCGGTGAGAATCTGCGGGGACTATAAGGCCACCCTAAATTGCGCATTGCAACAGAGCGCCTACCCCGTCCCAGTAGTGCAGCACCTCCTACACTCACTGGGGGGAGGCAAGGTCTTTGCGAAGCTCGACCTGGCGCAAGCCTATCAGCAGCTGCCGGTTGACGCAGAAACCGCCGAGGCGCAAACCATAGTAACCCACCGGGGGGCTTTCCGCTGTAAGAGACTCCAGTTTGGAGTCAGCGTGGCCCCAGGAATATTCCAGAGCCTCATGGAGAGACTCCTGCAAGGAATCAAGGGGGTGGTACCCTACTTCGACGACGTACTGGTGTCGGCAGCCAACCAAAAAGAACTGGAGGGTCGCCTGAGGGAGGTCCTAACAAAATTCAAAAATGCGGGGCTGAAGGTTAAAAAAGAAAAATGCCAATTACATACCAAGAGGGTCGAGTTCCTGGGGTACCTTTTAGATCGGCACGGAATTCACCCAACCGAGAAAAAAATCAGAGCAATCAAGGAAGCCCCCAGGCCGAAGAATAAAACGGAACTACAGGCATTTCTAGGACTGCTTAATTTTTACAATGTTTTCCTGCCCCAGAAGGCGACCGCGGCGGAGCCTTTGCATAGGCTCCTGGACAAGGCGGCCCCGTGGACTTGGGGGAAACGCGAGGAAGCCGCCTTCAACAAAACCAAGGACCTGCTCACCTCGGATGCCGTCCTCATCCAATACAACGAGACCCTACCGCTAGCAGTCACATGCGACGCATCACCCTTCGGCGTTGGTGCCGTCCTCAGCCACACTCTCCCCGACGGAAAAGAAGCACCCATCGCCTTCTTCTCAAGGACCCTCACCAAACCGGAAAGAAACTACAGTCAGCTGGACAAAGAGGCCCTGGCTATCATTGCCGCCGTCAAAAGGTTCCACGAGTACATCTACGGCCGGACCTTCACCATCGTCACCGACCACAAGCCGCTGCTGGGAATCCTGGCAGGGAACAGGGCCACCCCGAACATTCTATCCCCAAGAATGACAAGGTGGTCCGAATTCCTTGCCGCCTACAGCTACCGGCTCACACACCGACCCGTAAGACAATCACCCACGTAGATGCCCTGAGCCGCACGCCGCTACCGGACTTGGACACCGACCCAGCACCCACGACGGCCACCCTTAGCATAGAGATTCTGCCCGATCTACCCATAGTCATTGCCCGTGAAACCAATAAAGACAAACATCTGGCGCAGGTATTACATTGGGTAGAGAAGGGGTGGCCCAAAAAGGACAACGACGGAACCTTCAGGACATTCCGGAACCGGCAAACAGAACTGTCATTACAAAAAGGTTGTTTACTTTGGGGGGACCGGGTTGTTATTCCGGAAAAATTACAGGGAAAGGTATTGGAATTGTTGCATGAGGGGCACCCAGGCATCGTTAGGACAAAGGCCTTGGCCAGAAGTTACGCCTGGTGGCCAGGAATGGACAAACGAATCGAGGCCTGGGTGGCAGCATGCAACAGATGCCAGGAAACCAGGCCCAGCCCTCCTGCCGCCCCAATCCTGGAATGGGAAACCCCTAGGGGACCATGGTCCAGGATTCACATAGATTTTGCCGGGCCCACGAAAGGCCACACTTTCCTCATCACGGTAGACGCTTACTCCAACTGGTTGGAGGTAAGCAACATGAGAACTACCACCACGGAGGCCGTCACCAAGGAACTCAGCAAACTATTCGCAACCCATGGCCTCCCAGACGTCATCGTATCCGACAACGGGCCCCAATTTACCTCGCTGGAATTCGAAAAATTCCTAGCGGAGCGGGGGATACGACACGCGTTGACAGCGCCGGCACATCTGGCGGCGAACGGGAGGGCGGAACGGATGGTTCAATTTACAAAAAAAACTATCCAAAAGATAGAAAACGGGGAAATCCAAGAGAAAATAAACAAAATGCTTTTCATACAACACATAACCCCGAATACAACAACCAATAAAAGCCCGGCAGAACTACTGATGGGGAGAAAATTAAGGTCCCCACTCGACAGACTGCACCCCACATACAACCCAGAAAAACCCCCAAACTCCTCAAGCAAAGACCGAATATTTAAAATAGGCGACGCAGTATACGCAAAAAACCTCACCGGAGACCCACTCTGGGTACCAGCAACCATAACCCAAGTGACAGGCCCACGCTCGGTACGCTTACAGACAACCGACGGACGAGCATGGAAACGACACATCGACCAATTAAGGTCAAGAACAGCCACGGGAAACACAACCGACACGCAAACAGAAGCAAACACAGAAGGGAACCCCCCCAACACAACCCAAGAGGGGAGGGAAGGCCCCAAGGACCAAACCCCACGAGAAAGAAACCAGGAATACTCACCAGCAAGCAGCCAGCTCGACACCTCACCAGGGAGAAGCAGCCAGGCCAGCTCAACCAGCCCGGAAAGACCAGGCGGGAGCGGAAACCGCAGCTCAACCAGACCGGGTAGACCAGGAGGGAGCTGCGACGAAAGGCCCGGCTCAGCCTTCCAGACGGTTCCATCAACAGGGCAGAGAGCAACACAGAACCCAACCGAACCGGCCGGGAGCCAAGCACCAACTAACCTGCGCAGGTCAAGTAGACAAGTACGTAGCCCCGCCTACTTACGGGACTATGTTACGTAGGACCCTACCAAGAGGGGAGGGGTGTTCTGTACGGTCATTACCATTCTTGTAGAACCGCGCAGTGATTGGTCAAGACGCACGGCGAGCTGATTGGTCGAGCGAGCCGCACTGATTGGCCCGCCGCGAATCTCCCGCGATTGGTGGAAACTAATCGCGAGAGATTCAAAGCGGTGCCATTGGCCGCGGCCGCCGCGGCCAAAGAATAAAAGCCGTCGCTTTTCTTTCGGACCCGAGCCGATCTCGGGAATCAATAAATGAGCTGAACTAAAGTCACTGGCTCCGAGTCTCCTTCCTTGCGACGGACACAACACATACATACATACATACATTATTTTTCAGCTGTTAAAAATTTCCACCACAGCATATAAGGAGAATTTATTTAAAAGGTTTTACCCATGGCATCTCCCATCAGCTAGGCTGGCTAAGATGTATAAAAATCAATCCCCAAAATGTTGGAAATGTTTAATGGAACGAGGCACATACTATCATGCATGGTGGAGCTGTAAAAAAGCACAAGAGTTTTGGCACAGGATTGGGAAATGATTGGAAGAAATGATGGGATTTAAAATAGACCATAGACCAGAATGTTTCCTATTGGGAATTATACCAAAAAATATAAGAAGGAATAGTTATATTTGATAATACATGTCATCACTGCAGAAAGAATGGTATTTGACTGGAAGTGGAAAGAGAAAGAAATTCCTAGTGAACATGAAGTAATAAATAAAATTTTGTCTTGCACTGAAATGGATAGGCTAACACTAGAGATGAAAAATAAGGATGAATCAGAATATTATATAATTTGGAATAGATTCTGCTATTGGTGGGGACAGAAAGGAAGGGTTTAAGATTGAAAGAGTTGTTAAGAGGACATCTGTGATCATGAGACTTAAATAATACCAAGAATGTTGGAAGATGTAAGTAAGGATGAATAAATGTATATATGTGTACATATGTATACATATGTATATAAGATCTATATTCTATTTTATTTCATTAGAATGATGACCAAAAGTTATGTCAAAACTACTACACCATGTTCAATGTTTTTTTAAAAGTTATGTTTAATAAAAAATTTAAAATTAAAAAAAAATTCCCCCACTCAATTTTTAAATCAGGCGTATACTGTATATTTTCTCCCTGAATAAGCTGTGTTCCCTTGAAGCATTCTGATTGCACCACGAGAGTCCAAATTTTTAGTAAATAAAACAAGAATAATAGATATTTATGAATAACTTCTTTTTCTATTACTTTCTATTGTATCTTTAGAGAATTGTCCATTTTTTTTTACTTGGGTCCCACTGAATCGGCAGCATAACTTTGCCCTTCAAGGTTTTCTTTCAGCCCCACACAAGTTTTCCTCCCAAGAACAAGCTGCGAGGCTCCTGGGTCACAGCAGGCAAGGCCACCAGGTGCTGATGGCAAGAAAAGACACAGCGAAGAGAAACGCAGGAGGGGAAGGGGAGAAGAAGCCTCGTTCTCAGGCCCCTCCCCACACACAGGCTGCTGATGCCCAACCGTTGTTATCTGCTGGGCTGGCCGGTCCCTGCAGGAAACTCTCAAGCCCCGTGGATCAGGGGGCACTCGGCCTTGGCTAGGCACCCGAGGGTTTTAGGGTTTCAGTGGATGGAGGGAGGAAGGCTGCCATTGTTATAAAGGGGGTAATCCATGTTAGTAGCAAGGGAAGGTCCCCTGGAAGTAGTGCACAAGAGAGGCTTGGGGGCTTGGGACACAACATCCCCGTCTGGAATTGGAAGTGTTTCATCACGGGTGCATAACACGAGTAGCACTACTAGTGTCTAATATTAAAGAATCTTTGAAGGTCACTGCACATTATTAAGAGGTGCAGAACTTGTTAAGGAAATGACAGGCCTTGAAAACCTGGTTTTGCCAACGGGCCTGTGGGAACCCAGAGTGGGATGGAGCCCATCCAGTGGCTTCTTTGACTGATGGTTGTTATTGGGGGTGGGGTGGGGTGTCACCTTTTATATGAGATTTTTTATCTTGGTAAGCTGCCCAGAGTCATTGAGAAGGAATTAGGCAGCCGTATACGTTTTCTTTCTTTTATTCATTCATTCATAAATGCCAGTGCAAAACACAACCTTTTCTGCTGGGTTGTGAGAAACATCCTTAACAGTGTTTCAAACTTGATTTAACTTTTTGAGCAGTGTTCTCTCTTTGTGGAGTCCAGTGCTCCCTGAGCGTGGATGTTTTCTTGCAGACATTTCATTGCCTGATTAGGTAACATCTTCAGTACTTGAAGGGAATGAGGTTTGTTTTCTGTTTAGCTTGCCCTGCCAGTGTTGGTGCAGGTGTGGCTTTCTCCTTGGTAATTCCTTGATTAAGCTGTTGTTTATTGTTCAATTGTTTCTCTGGTGTTAATCCCTGTTTACCTGGGTGTTGGCTTCTGGAGAGTATGTTCTGGTCTTTTTATTTCCCTTTTCAGATTGTTTATTACCTCTTGAATGGTGTGTAAATATTGTTTATATCTGGGTGCCTTTTAATGGCTGATTTGTCTGAGTGTGAAGCTTTCAGGAATTCCCTAAGCATTTTGGACTTAGCTTGGTCTAGGGTGCTCATGGTTTCCCTGTTAAAACTAGAGTTTAGTCTGTCCTTGTGTTATGAAATTCCGTGTTCTGACTGCTAGCTAATGTTCGTGGATGTGCTCTGCTACTCTTCCGCTAATAGTGGCTGCTACAGTCCTTACACTACATGTTGTAGATGACTACTGGTCCTTCTTCATGGGATATTGTGTCGTTTGGTTTATTTGTTTTGAAGAGCTCCAGTCAGATTTAAAATGTATAAAGATTAAATGTATATATGTATATAAGTGTACAAAATTTTTACAGTATTTAACATAATATGTAACGACAACAATGTATGTCAAAGAAGTCCACCATGTTCCATGTTTTTAAAGATTATATCTAATAAAATTTATTAAAGGGGGAAAAAAAGAGAAACATCCTTCCTTTCCTTGGCATGCTCAGCCTCCAACACAGGCAGGGGATGTCTGGAAGGAAGCACAGCGCCTTCTAAATGGCACCCTCTGCTGTTAGGCGAACAAACTGGATCAGGCCCAAAGGCAGAGTTTGCTGGGTTTGGTGCATAAAATTGGGGTCCTTTGGATAGCAGGAGAAACTGATTTAGTCACCTGCAGAGTGAAGGATGGCAATTAAATCCACCTATTTATTCCCTGAAACCCTTGTCTGTTTAAGAGGAGTGCCAAAAGACCACCACGGGCTGGCTTTGCAGAATCACAGAATTGTGGAGTCGGAAGGGAGCCGGTGGATCCTTCAGTCCAACCCTCGGTCATGGGTGGGAAAGCCACCCAGGAGAGGGGGTTGCCCAGCATCCGAACATCTTCAAGGGATGGAGAACCAACCCATAACCTCCATAGGTAGGCCATTCCATGGTCATACAGACCTCACCTTTAAGAACGTTTATGTTTAGACAAGAGTTAGGTCGCTGCAATTTATGCCCGTTATTATGGCCTAGAAAAGGGGCTCTCGGCCAGCTTCCCCTTGTGCACCCGGCCCCAAGTGCCTTCTTTCCCCACCTCTCTTCCGTCCATCCCCAGCCAGCCCTCCTGGCAGCTTCCTGGGGCTCCACTCAGCTGGGCTTCTTGCCAAGGTGCCCCCCCTTTCCAAGCTCTGAACCCCCCTCCGCCTGGAGGGGACCATCTTGGACCTCTCAGCCAAGTCTTCCAACCTCTCCTGCCGTCCCTTCGTCTCCCGGCCTTGGCCTGGCCGCCACTTTTGTGTCCCTGCGCCAACTGCAGGGCCGAGCCTGGAGTGGGCGCAGGGACACAAACGATTGCAGCTCTGTGCCGATGCAAGACGCCTCCCCCGGCGCCCCACAGCCTCGTCGGGCACAGCTCGGGCGCCCGGGAGCGGCTGCCGCGCCACCCGCCGCCGACAGGGGCCGCCTCAGGACCGCCGGCGCCCGGGAGGCAGCCTGGCCGGCGGGGCAGTCAGTTGGCAGGGCGGGGGCGCCGGCCGACTCGAGAGAGGCGGGGCGCGGCGGCGGCGGCGGCGGACACAGCGCGGAGAGTCCCGGCGGTTCAGGCGCGGCGTCTGGCAGGTGAGACGCGGGGCCGGCGGAGCCCCCACTGTCGCCGTCGACGCGCGGGTGCCCTGCTGGGTGGGGGGAGAGGCAGCTCGCCCGGCCGTTCCTCGACGGCGCTGCCCTGTCTGCGAGCGGGCTCTGCCGCGGGACGGGGAACCGCGACTGCCGGCCGCCCCTTCCTGCCCGGGCCAGCGTGGCGGGCTGAGCTGGGGCTTCCGCGAATCCTCCGTGGCCGCCGACGCCGCAGCTTCGCCTGCCTGCTCCGCGCAAGAAGCCGGCAGCCGGCACCGTCGGGGCGCGTTCAGCTGCGCAGTCCCGGGCGGCGGGAGAGCAGCCCTTTTCCGGGCCAGAGCGCGGCCGCTTGCCGGAGGAGTCGTCCGGCCCAACGTGGCTCTGGCTCGGCGCCCCGCTCCTTTAGCTGGCCGGCCCTTGGAGGAAGCCTGGGAGAGCTGCGCGACGGGCTCTTGCCGGAGAACGGAGGGCCGGAGAGGGGAGAGTCTCCCCCAGACAGTTTCCTCCCGCTTTGTCCCCCTCAGGACAGACACCCCAGGCAACATGGCTCCGGCGGAGAAGATCAAGGCCAAGATCAAGAAGACGCTGCCCGTGACGGGCCCCCAGGCCCCCACCCTGAAGGAGCTGATGCACTGGTACTGCATGAACACCAACACCCACGGCTGCCGGCGCATCGTGGTCTCCCGGGGACGCCTGCGCCGCGTCCTCTGGATCCTCCTGACCTTGACAGCGGTGGGGCTGATCCTGTGGTACTGCGCCCAGTTGGTCATCAACTACTACACGGCCTCCGTCTCCGTCACCGTACAGTTCCAGAAGCTGCGCTTCCCAGCCGTGACCATCTGCAACATCAACCCTTACAAGTAGGTGCTGGCGGTGGGCAGGAATCCGCAGCAGGGGACGGACAGAGGAAGACTATGGGGGGGAGGGGGGAGGGCTTCTTCCTTTCCCTCCAAGTCCAAACCTTTCCTCGGCGGCTCCTCCTCTTGTGCAGATACAGTGCCATAAAGGAGCACCTCGCAGACCTGGACAAGGAGACCCTGTCAGTGCTGGAGTCCTTGTATAACTTCTCGGGAGCAGGAAGCCAGCCCCGGGAACGCCGCGATGCGGGCAGGCAGCCCCCCGAGGAAAGCAAGTTTCTCAGGCAGTTTCCCCTGATGAAACTGGCCGACCTCCGCGCCAAGCCCACCATCAACGTCTCCGCCGGGTACAAGCGGCGGATGAATGCTGGAATCATCTCGGGCAGCTCCAGCATAGTCAACGTTAGGAGCCCCCGGGACATCGTGGGCTTCCAGCTGGTGAGGGCTTCTTCTTCCGGGAGAGCTGGGGGGTCTTTCCTGGGATTGGAATGAGCGGCAGGGCTTGTGGCAAAGGGGGAAGCCCACCCCTTGGCTCTGTCATGAGCCATGTGCCCACAGAGGGCCGAGAGGGAGGGGGCCTCCCACAGTTCAGAGGCAATCTGGGCTGCCTTCCTTCCCCAGCCTGTGACCTTTCTTGCAGTGTGACACCAGCAACAAGAGCGACTGCACCGTGTACACCTTCAGCTCAGGCGTCAATGCCATCCAGGAGTGGTACAAGCTGCACTACATGAACATCATGGCTCAGATCAGTGCGGAGGAGAAAGAGCGGATGAGCTACTCGGCAGAGGAGCTGATGCTGAGCTGCCTGTTTGACGGGGACTCCTGTGATGCCAGGTTGGCTCTGGGCAAAGGGAAGGCAAGAGCAGCCACCTGGGCAGCTCCTGCTTCACCCAAGAAAGAGAGAGGGAGGGTGGGGAGGGCATGCCAGTCCTGGCCAGCTCAGAAGGGCGGGCCATTTCACCCAAGGGCTACGTTCTCATTGCCAGCTTAGCCTGCGAGCTGCACTGAATAGCCACCAGATTCACTCCACCAATTAAGGGGCAGAAAAACTCCGGCCAGAATTGGTCCATGTTTGTAACTGACCCAGTTAAGCTCTCTGCTTTTCAGCCTCAGCTCTCCATTTGGAAGATAAGGAAGAAGGAGAGCAACCCTGTCACAAAGCCAGAGTCCTGTTCTCCTCCTTCCAGGCCGGAGGTCTCCAAACTTGGCAATTTTAAGACTTGTGGACTTCAACTCCTTCCTGGGAGTTGAAGTCCACAAATCTTAAAGTTGCCAAGTTTGAGGACCCCTGATCCAGGCAGTAGAAACACGTTTCTCACACCTGTTTTTAGTTTGGGGAAGTGCATGCATAATATTCTTAGTAAAATGCTTCCTCTGTGGCCTCTCTCAGGAACTTCACTTCCTTCCACCATCCTCTCCACGGAAATTGCTACACCTTCAACAGTGGTCAAGGGGGGAAGATCCTGACCACATCCACGGGAGGCAGTGAGAATGGTGAGAGCCGCAGGGGCTGCGGAGAGCTTGGAGCTGGAGCAAAGGAGAAGGGAGTGAGGCGGGCTCTTTGCCAGCCACTGGCGTCCTTTCTGACTCGCTTACCTGCGATTTCATTTTGCTGCTCTTGTTCCCAAGATCCTTTCCACATCAGGCTGTCATCTCCTCAATCAGGTTGCCCACCTGGCCGAGGCCCCATCCATCCAAGGCCTCCTGGGGACCCTCGTTTGCCTGGCTGTTGGCCAGCCTGTTTCTTAGCCATGTTAATCATGTCTCACCATTATCGTGGCCACAGCTTATTAACCTAATCCCCGATTCTTGATGCCTAGTAGTCGCTACTCACTTGGCATTGTTGTTTATAGAAGCCTCTTTAACGACCACCCTTCTGAAGGAGGATGCTGAGAAACAGAGAATTGTGGTCCAGGATCGCCTCAGTTGCTGTCTCGGAGTGGCCCTTGAAGCTTCTTGGGATTTCTGGTCCTCTACACCCGCCTCCTGCACTTACCTGGCCTATTTTTCACCTGGCATCTTTCATTCTAAGCTGCATCCCACTTCCACCTCTGGGCCACCCGAGGCGCCATGGAGATGCTCCGTTTAGTTTAGGAAACTTCCAGGTGCATCTCCAGTCTTTGATGCCCGGGTGCCCAGCAGCCAGCAGCTCTTCCTGCTCCTTCCCCTGGTCCTTTTCTTCAGGAACTGACATTCAGGTTCCCAGTCTTAAGTCCTTTAACTTTTCCTTCTTCTCCACCTCCTCTTCCTCCTCTCTTCCTTTGATCTCCTGATGTTAGCATTGATGTGAGCGAAGTCCGGGGTCTCCTGTAGAATATGTCAAGGGCTCCATCAGCCCGACTCCCAAATGAGTGAGTGGGGACTGGAGGTACAAAACCTTGAAATGACTGCTTAGGATTTCAGAGTTGATTTAGTAGCTAGAGATTCCTCCCGTCTTTGCTATGCATGATAGTAACTAGCCGGGTTTCTGTGGCCTTTGACTCCTTTTTTGTGGTTGGGAGACAAAAGCCTTCGTTTCAACCTGGATCCAATTCTTTGCGCAGAACAGCAGAGCACCAAGCCCTTCCCTCGTTTGATAGACAGCATCTCAGCGTCCGTCCGGCAGCTCCCATCAGTGGAAGGGCTTGTTCAGGGAAGCCCAAGAGAACTATTGGTGGGAGAAAAGCAGTGGATACTGGCTCAGTGGATGGGAAGCACAGTCATGGACTGTCGAGGCTGAACTGGGCTCCTTTCCTGGGCTCTCGTTTAGGGAATGTGATGGTTTCTGATCAGGAGATGCCTGTTGTGGCCTGGTCTTGTTTGGAGATAAAGCCAGTGTCCCTTTCTCTGGAAAGGGTTTGTTACCACCCAACCCATCCCTTGTAGAGGAGTGATTTGCAGTATGGGTGTCATAGTCGGGGCACCAGGCTAGACACCAGGAGAAGGGGAGTTCTTCCCCTGCCTTTCTGCAGCTGGGTCAGCAGGAAATCGCTTCGGGAACACCTGGTCAAGAAAAGTGCAGGGACTTTTCCAGGCAGCCCCTGAGAATAGAACAGAACAGAACAGAACAGAACAGAACAGAACAGAACAGAACAGAACAGAACAGAATAGAATAGAATAGAATAGAATAGAATAGAATAGAACAGAATTCTTTACTGGCCAAGTGTGACTGGACACACAAGGAATTTGTCTTGGTGCAAATGCTCTCAGTGTACATAAAAGAAAAGAGACATTCATCAAGAGTCGAGAATCATCAGGTGCAATACTTAATGATAGTCATAGGGTACAATAAGCAATCAAATCATACTAGGAAACAGTCCATATAAATCGTAAGGATACAAGCGACAAAGTTACAGTCCTAGAGTCACAATTGGGAGAGGATGTGCGATAAGGAGTGATGAGAAGATTAATAGTAATAGTAATGCAGACTTTGTAATAGTTGAACAGTGTTGAGGGAATTATTTGTTTAGCAGAGTGATGGCTTTTGGGAAAAACTGTCCTTGTGTGTCTAGTTGTTCTGGTGTGCAATGCTCTATAGCGTCATTTTGAGGGAAGGAGTTGAAACAGTTTATGTTCAGGATGTGAGGGATCTGTAAATATTTTCTCAGCCCTCTTTTTGACTCATGCAGCATGCAGGTTCTCCATGGAAGGCAGGTTGGTAGCCATTGTTTTTTCTGCAGTCCTGATTACTCTCTGACAGGATTGACATAATCAGACAGGATTGAACAGAAAAGGGGAAAAACCTCCCAGCACCGAATTACACACAAGACGGATATTACATTAGAAGCATGTTCCCAACCTGTCCTCCCCCACCCCCGCCTTGGTCCTGCTCATTCTACCTGCAGGGCCTCAGGTGGCTCCTGCTTCTCTGCCCAGGGCTGCAGGTGATCCTGTACATAGAGGAAGCCGACTACAACCCCTTCCTGGTGACCTCCACGGGGGCAAAGATTGTGATCCATGACCAGGATGAGTACCCCTTCATTGAGGACATCGGCACTGAGATAGAGACGGCCACGGCCACCTCCATCGGGATGCACTATGTGAGTGGCCCCAACTTGGGTTCTTCGGCCCAGGGAGCAGGACAGGCTGGGTGGCTCTTTGGGAAATGGACTTTCGCGCGTTCTTTGCCCTGCCCTGCCCTGCTCAAAGCTGCATCTCCTGGGCAGGTTAGAGAGAGGCCCCCTTGGAGCCGTTGGCGGAAGGGTGTTCCCCTGGTGGTCCCAAGCCCCCTCCCCTGGCTTCCCCCAGGCATCTCCCCAACAGAGCTCTTCTTTGGCCCGCTGCAGACCACGTCCCACCGTCTCAGCCGGCCGTACAGCAACTGCACGGAGGATGGAGCGGATGTTCCTGTGCAGAACCTCTACAACAAAAGCTACTCATTGCAGGTGAGTCCACCTTGACCGCCGCTGGCCGTGGCCTTCCCTGCAGCTGCCCTTGAAGAAGGACCCGTTAGATCTGGCCCCATTCAGCGGGGGCCCTGGGCCTTCCCTTCCCAGCTGTTCAGCGAATCGAGGCCGCCTTCTTTGCCCAGCCCAGGGTGGCCTGCTTCAGTGGCCCTCCAAGCCCCGTGGCCCCTCCCTCCTTCCCTCCCTCCCACGGCTGCTAGGGGTTACGAGGAAGAAGACCATGGTGCCATCTCACCAGATCTCACCAGCACTCGATTCCCCCCCCCCCCCCCCCCCCGTGCAGATCTGCCTGCATTCCTGCCTCCAGAATTCAATGGTGAAAACCTGTGGATGTGCCCAGTATGCTCAGCCGCTGCCGGCCGGAGCCGAATTCTGCAACTATAAGAAATACCCCAATTGGAGTAAGTGTCTCCGAGAGGTCAGAGGTGGACTGCGGCCCCCTGGCTTTGGAGCACAGTTCTCAAAGCCCCCCTCTCTTCAAGCGGCTGAGGGGGCACAGGGTGGCTTTGGGGTCTCCTGAGGCCCCTTGAAAGTGGCAGCCAAGCCAAGCTCCCCTCGTTTCCTGGGGCTGCCTCGGGCCTGCCCCCCCTTGGCTTCTCCTTCCCTGCCCAAGCGCTGAAGAGAAGTCCCCCCCTGCCCTTTCTCAGGCTCCCCCCAAGATGCTTCCTCCCTGGGCCCCTCCCCCCCTCCATCACGCTCCTTCCTCTTCCCCTGCAGTGTACTGCTACTACAAGCTGCACGAACGATTTGTGAAAGAGCAGCTGGGCTGCCAGCAAATCTGCAGAGAAGCTTGCAAGTAAGTCCTGGCCGGAAGCCCCCCCCCCCCCCCCCGTTCACGCCCCGGGGGGCCCCCAGGGGTCTATGTCCCAGCAGGGCCTGCTCCACACTTAGAAACCCTCCGCCCATCACAACAAGGGTCCCTTCTAGCGCTGCTGCTGGGAGCTCTTCTAACGCCCTGTGCCTTGAAGCCCTGAACCAGGGGGGAGCTGGGAGGCCTTGCCCTGCATTGGAGCCCCCCTTGCTCCCAGCTACTCAGCCGCTGCCTCTCTCCGCAGATTGAAAGAGTGGACGCTGACCACCAGTCTGGCCCAGTGGCCGTCCAGCATGTCCGAGGCAAGTAAGGCAGGCCTGCCGGGCGCTGCCCTTCCGTACTCGGCAGCAGCTGGAGAGGCATTTGGGAGCCCCCAGCCCAGTTGGCTTCTAACCGGGCTCCAGCGGGTGCCAGAAGCACAGAGGGCGCCATCTTGCCGGTCTCCTTCTTCAGAGGGGAAGCGACCAGTGGAAATTGGGTTGGGGCCTGTGGGGACAGACACTCCGTTGCCCACCCCAGGCTGGGAGTGACCGTTCTGAGGAGGCCAACCGGGGGGGGGCACACCAGTGGTGGGAATCAAATTTTTTTACTACCAGTTCTGTGGGTGTGGCGTGGCGTGGTGGGTGTGGCAGGGGAAGGATATACTGTAAAATCCC
The DNA here is from genome assembly GCF_900518725.1 of Notechis scutatus. The sequence continues at coordinate 175,411 of NW_020717006.1, read as the reverse complement.
CCTTCCCTCCCCACCCCACTAACCTGCTTTCCAGCTCCGTTCTCCTGTGCAGGGCAACCAAAGGAGACCCAGCCAATCAGCTGGGACTCAATGGGAGGCAGAGAAGAGATGGGCCAAGCCAATCAGAGGTGGCATTTGCCGATTTTCCAAACTGCTCATAATTTCCGCTCCCGGTTCTTCAGAACCGGCTAAATACCGCTTGTACTGCCTCTGGCTAGGAAGGTTAAGTGGGCCTTGAGAGGAGCCGGGGGGGGGGGAGAGAACCACGCAAAGACATTCCCGTAACCTTCTTGCTCTCTCTTCCTCCTCCTTGGAAGGAGTGGATCCTGCGCGTTCTCTCTTGGGACAAAGGCCTAAAGAGCCACAAGATGTTAAACAAGTAAGTTTCCCGCTGCCTCTTTAGCCGTCAGAACCCTTTGGCCCTCAAGGCTGTTCCTGCCCCTGGGCCCCTCGTTGGCTGTCCCTCTTACTGGCTCCCCAGAACTCCTCATCTGCCCTTCCCTCCCTCCTTCCCAGGACAGACCTGGCAAATCTAGTGGTGTTCTACAAAGACCTGAACGAGAGGTTCATCACCGAAAATCCAGCCAACAATGTAAGTTTTTTCCCTTTGACTAAGTCCCAGGCTGGTCTGCTTTGTGGGACCCAATTGCCCCCCACAGAACCTGGATCCTTTGCTGGCTGGATGTCCAGAACCCACCCCTCCCTGCTGGCCCTTCTTGAGAGAGGCGGGACAGGCAGTGCTGTGTTTCGAATATTTTTACCACCGGTTCAGTGGGTGAGGCTTGGTGGGCGCAGAGGCATTTTGAGTCCCCTCCTGCAATCCTGCACTTTCCCGGTCGCTTCAGCAGCTGGCGCGTGGCACTCTTCTGTGCCACGCAAAGGAGCTGCACTTCAAAAGCAGAAGAGAAGGGTGAGTAGGGGAGCCCGAGCCGAATGCCACCACTGAGGGCACGGCATCCAATCCATCCGGCCTCCCTGCCCTCTGAACCACTGGCGTCTCCCAGCGGTGGCAGTGGGACCTGGGAGGGCCTTGGCAACCTCTGGATCTGGCTCAGGAGTCGGGGGCACGTCTGTCCACCTTCTCAGCCAGGATCTGGGCGGTCACCTTCTGGAGACCACGGGAGTCACACTCGCATCTCTCCCCCCAGATTGTCCTGCTCCTGTCCAACTTCGGCGGCCAGCTGGGGCTGTGGATGAGCTGCTCGGTGGTCTGCGTCATTGAGATTGTGGAGGTCTTCTTCCTGGACACGTTCTGCATTGTCCTGCGTTACCAGTGGCAGAAAGTCAAGCGGTGGTGGAGGGGCCACTCAAGCGTGCAGGACCAAAAAGAGGCCGATGGGGGGCCCCCAACCCGCCCAGAGCAGGGGTATCACAACGCGGCCTGCGCCCAGGATGACGACGACCCCCCCACCTTCAACACGGCCATGCGGCTGTCCCCGCCCCAAACGCCCCCACCCAACTATAACACTCTGAAACACATCAGCCCCTTTTCGGAGCAGCTGGAGGACACCCTGGAGGTCAGGGCCCAGTGAGGCCCAGCGGTCTCCACAGAAAGACCCGGGGGACTTGGAGTGCTGCCACTGGAGGCCGGAAGCCAGCAACACAGCGACTCCCTGTGCAAGGCTCAATTGGGGGCGTGCATTTCTCCCCCCTTCATCTCTGCCCTTGTGGGTGGGGGGCTGCTGTTACCACGCGTGAGGATGGCAGGCAGGGCACTCAGGCAAAGTGGCATCCATTCCATGGCCTTGAACTCTGGACAGGAGTGGCCTTCTCTCTCAGTTGGGAAGCCTCTCTGGCGGCCAAATGGCCCCATCCTGGAGTCCAGGGCGTGGCCCAGGAGAGCTCCAGGCACCTCTGGGGGGCAGCCACGGTGTGAGCATCTAAGGCTGGCTCATTGGCTGGGGGGCAGGAGGCCAGTTCCCCAGGAGGTGGGGAGCAGTTGCTGACCTTAAGGCCTCTGCCTGACTGGCTCTATTTCAGCTAGTCCTGGAAAGTCCAAAACATCCTCAAAGATCCATCTCATCCTGGGAACCCCTTTTTTTGAACTATTACCATCTGGCAGACGGTACAGGACAATAATAAAAACAAGGACAAATAGGCTGAAAAACAGCCTCTATCCCAGGGCAGTAGCTCTTTTGAATTCCACTGTATAGTGCAATGTTGTTGCGGTGTCGGGAGTTTTCGGTTCAATGTGTGGAGTGTGAGGGATGTGTGTTTGTGTTTGTTTTCATGGCCATGATGTGCACTGAAGATGGTGTTTGATTTTGTTGTATGAGGTGCAATGGCAATAAAGGAAACGAAACGAAACCCTGCTCAGGCCAGCTGCAGTCGGAAGGAGAATGTGCTGCCCCTCCTGGGACAGCCCCCAAGTCCTGGGCGAAGACGTGGAGGGCAAGCCGGAGGGGCGGAGGGGGCTGATGCCTGCGCAACCAACAGCCTTTGAGTGCCTCAAGAGTGGCCACTGCACAGGAGGGCAGCCGAGGCTGAAGGCTAATCAAATGGTCTTAGATGGAGCAGTGCGTGTGGCTCTCTGGCCCTTCTGCAGGGAATTGGGGGGGGGGGGATTTCTGGGGGGAAGGATTTCACCACCCCCTCCTGATCCAGCAGAGCCCTCCCCTCTGTTAGAGCTGCTGTGGTGTTCAGCCTTCCCTGGGGTGGGGGGACGTCGCAGGCAAATGGGCACCTCACCCCAAAGGGCTTCTCCTTTTGCAGGGCAATGCGGGGGGGCTGTTGCTTTGGCCCCGCCTTTATGGACATGGAGACAAGCAACCATGTCCAGGCTGGGAGGGGAGGGGCCAGGCAAGTGGGGGGGGCTGCCGCCCCCAGTCTCAGCAGTTCCCTGGCCAGCTGCTTTACTGGACCAGGGGGGGCCCTGGTGCGGACCACCTATTTCTGCCTCCC
>NW_020717006.1:156231-168775 GCF_900518725.1 Notechis scutatus | reverse complement strand
ATTCCATTCCATTCCATTCCATTCTAAATAAAAGCAACTCTGAAATCAACAGTATTAACGGCTTTCCTCTTATTTTTTAATTCCAGGTATCTGACACCCTCTATTCTCTGCCTCCCATTGCGTCCCAGCTGGGTCTCCTTTGGTTGCCCTGCACAGGAGAACAGGGCTGGAAAGCAGGTTAGTGAGGTGGGGAGGGAAGGGGGATTTTGCAGTATATCCTTCCCCTGCCACGCCCGCCAAGCCACGCCCACAGAACCGGTAGTAAAAAACTTGAATCCCACCACTGAAGCACCAGCTGTTTGTCCTCCTGAAACTGCTGAAAGAACCAGAGACAAAGCTTTCCAACAAAGTCGTGAAGAGCCTGGAGCTTTGGTTCTCTTCCTTGACGGTGCTCCTGGCCTCCGGAATGTTCCTGGTCTTCTCGGGAAGCAGGAGGCCAAAAGGCCTGGGTCTTACAAAGAGGCTTGCCTGGATGCATAACAACAGAAGACGGGCTCTGCAGCTAATCCCATTCCTCACAGCAAGGAAAGCCCAGCTCCCTGCTTACTTCGGGAATACCGGCCTCATGAAATACCTGTAGGGGTTTCCATGACGTTGCTATTCCTCCAGAATAAGGTGCACAACCTTTCTGAGGACACCATCTCAAGAAACCAGAAGTGGGCGGCCCTGAGACCAGGCTGCTGCACGGGAGAGGGAGAGGCCCAAATTTCACACGTCACGTGTAGCGTTCTGAGCTGGACATGTGGCCAAGGGGTTGCTCAGGGAGGTGGGTATGCTTGGCTCAAAGGTTCAAGAGCTGGATATCAGCTGGCAATGCCACCTCTTGTACTCTCTCCTGTCCCAGAAAGCTACTCTTCCAGTCCCTTCAAAGGGGAGCTTCCCCCTACACCAGACTGCCCCCTGTGGCACCCTCTGCCCTTTCCTGCAGGGATCAGCATGTCTCCAGAAGAGCTGAGGGCGTGATGCCCCCTCCCCAAATCCCTGAGACTTCTCAGGAAACAACAATGGAATGAAAAACTGCTGGTGACCATCTACTGCTGCACCATAGAGAGTGTTTTTTATTATTTATTTATTTATTTATTTGATTTGTCAATTGTTTACAAGATAATAAGTATAAATGTATACATAGTTGTGAATACATGAAATGGGTACATATAAGAAAAATAAAAGAATAAGAGAAACAATAGGACAGGGACGGTAGGCACGTTGGTGCGCTTATGCAGGCCCCCTACAGACCTCTTAGGAAAGGGGTGAGGTCAATAGTAGACAGTCTAAGGTTAAAGTTTTTGGGGTTTGGGGAAGAAACTACAGAATCGGGTAGAGTATTCCAGACATTGACCACTCTATTGCTGAAGTCGTATTTCCTGCAATCAAGTTTGGTGCGGTTTACTTTGAGTTTGTATCTATTGTGTGCTCTTGTGTTGTTATGGTTGAAGCTGAAGTATTCATTGACAGGTAGGACATTGCAATGTATGATTTTATATACCATGCTTAAGTCAGACCGAAGACGGCGTAATTCAAGGTTTTCTAATTCTAGAATTTCAAGTCTGGTGGCATAAGGTATTCTACAACGAGTAGAGGAGTGGAGAACTCTTCTTGTGAAATATTTCTGGACTTTCTCAATTGTGCTAATATCAGATACGTAATGTGGGTTCCAGACTGATGAACTGTATTCGAGTATTGGTCTAGCAAATGTTTTGTATGCTCTGGTTAGTAGTGTGATATTGCCAGAGAAAAAGCTACGTAGGATTAGGTTAACAACTCTTAATGCCTTTTTGGCTATGTAGTTGCAGTGGGCTCTAGCACTCAGATCATTAGAGGTGAGTATTCCAAGGTCCTTTACAGAGCTTGGGTCATCAACAAGATCTTGACTATTCAGCTTGTATTTTATTTTCTGATTTTTTTTGCCAATATGTAAGACAGAGCATTTATTTGTTGAGATTTGAAGTTGCCATTTGTTTGACCATTCTGATACATAGTCAAGATCTTTTTGTAGGGTAGCAGTATTGTCTGTGGTATTGAACAGCTTTACATCATCAGCGAAGAGAACGCAATTGCTCTTAATATGATCACAGAGGTCGTTTATGTAGAGTATGAAGAGAGTTGGTCCTAGAACACTGCCCTGGGGGACACCACTATTGACAGGTACTGGATTTGATAGGACGCTCCCGATTTTGACCATTTGTTGTCTGTTTGACAGGAATGCTTCTATCCAGTTATTCAGTTGTCCAGAGATACCATAGGATTTTATTTTTAGGAGTAGTTTGTCGTGTACCACTGAATCAAAGGCTTTACAGAAGTCTATGTAGATTGCGTCTATTGCTTTGCCTTGGTCGAGTTGTGTCGTCCATATGTTTTTGCAGTGTAAGAGTTGCAGATTACAGGATAGTTTTTTTTCTGAAACCAAATTGTTTATTGGAGAGTAGGTTATTTGTCTCTAAGTGGAGGATGATGGATTGGTTAATAATTGATTCCATGACTTTACAGGTGACGCAGCATAAGGAGATTGGCCTGTAATTTTCAACTAGGCTTGGGTCTCCCTTTTTGAAGATGGGGATGACTGTGGCTTGTGACCATAGGTTAGGCAAGGAGCTGGTCCTGAAAGATTTTTCAAAGATTATGCTTAGAGGTTTGGCTATGGCAGTGGATAGCTTTCTTAAGAAATAGGCACATATTCCATCCGGTCCAATAGATAGAGATGGTTTTAGATTGCGTAGTGCTTTTTCAACATTGTCTTCTGTGAAATCGATATGTATTAGATCATTGTTGTTATCTGTGGTACGGCTAGGAAATACTGGGCATGATCCATTGCTGTTTACAAATACTGAGCCGAAGAATGTGTTAAAGATGTTGGCTTTAATGGTGTCGTCGTTGCAGTCTTTACCATCAGGTCCTATCAAGGGAGGGATGGACCTTGAGTCTTTTAGTTTGTTGTTTACAAAATTGTAAAAAGCACGGGTGGAATTGGTGCTTAGAAGGTTTTCCTCTTGTTTAATGTGATAATTGGTGCATTTGGTCTTTATCTGGTGGCATTAACTTACTATATTAAATATATTATATTTAACTTACTGCACCTCTGTATGGTTTGCCAATTGCACAGTGGCAGATAGGAAAGCACTCCAGAGGGTTAAGGTCATTGCCCAGAAGATCCTGGGTTGCCCTCTCCCCTCTTTGGAAGAGCTTTATAGCTCCCACTGCCTTAAGAAAGCTCAAAACATCCTCAAAGATCCATCTCATCCTGGACACCCCCTTTTTTGAACTATTACCATCTGGCAGATGGTACAGAACAATAAAAACAAGGACAAATAGGCTGAAAAACAGCTTCTATGCCAGGGCAGTAGCTCTTTTGAATTCTATAGTGCAATATTAATGCAACAGCAGGGGTTTTCAATTCAATGTGTGGAGGATGTGTGTTTGTGTTTATTTTCATAGTTATAACGTACACTGAAGATGGTGCTTGATTTCATTGTATGAGGTGCAATGACAATAAACTAAACTAAACTAAACTGCCCCGGAACCACACTGGATTACTGCTGCCACAATTGGACTAATATTTTTTCCAGTACTAGAAAAAAACGGATCTAGAAAAGCTCCTCCTTATTTATCCTCCTTTGAGAAAAAGCCCTGTCAGACTTACACCCTCCCTGGCCTGGTTTTTGGAGAAGGAAGAAGGAGACCAAGTCGATGACTAAGGACGGCAGCTTAGCAGAAAAGCGATGCCAAGGAGAGAAGCGGTGACTGAACTCCCCAAATTAGCTTGAAAGCTGATGGGCTGGGAAGCTCCCCAAGAGCCTCCCTCCCCCCTGAAAAAACAGCCCCACCCTTCCTCCAAACCTGCTCAACCTGAGGCGCAGGCAGTCCCGGGAAGGGAGTTGGCAGAAAAGGAAGTGAAGCTCAGCTGAAGCCACAGGCAAAGGTGGGGTTTCCTCTGGGGCCTCCTTGGTGACATGATCTGTGGCTGAAATGGTTCAAAGGTGCTGCGACGTGGGGAAGAGGCCAGGATCATGCTCTGCAGGGCTGGCCCTCAACGGCAGGGCCAGCCCTTTGCCAGACACCGCATGGCTGATCCAGGTTGCGCTCTTCAATCCGGCCAGCCGAGTCTCCTGACTTCAGTTCACAACAAACCCTGGTTTCCAAGCTCTGCTTCTGCGCTGCTGGAAAGGCATTATGGAGACCACCTGAGCTGGTGCAGTGGTTAGAGTGCAGCATTGCAGGCTGATCCTGGCCGGCTCAAGGTTGACTCAGCCTTCCACCCTTCCGAGGCAAGTAAAATGAGGACCTAGATCAGGCGTCTTCAAACTTGACATCTTTAAGAGTTGTGGACTTCAACTCCCAGAATTCCTCCTCCTCCAGTCATGTTAGCTCAGGAATTCTGGGAGTTGAAGTCCTCAAGTCTTAAACTTGCCATGTTTGAAGACCCTTGACCTAGATTGTGGGGGGCAATAGGCTGACATTTGTAAATGCTTTAAAAAGTTCTATAATAAAACACTATGGAGAAGAATGTAAGTCTAAGTGTTATTGCAACTCCTCCTCCAACCAGGCCTACTACTATTTGCCCTGAGGGCCCCCACTGTGAAAGACCCCTCCCCACTAGCTGGGTGGCAGGGTGGGCAGTGAGGCAGTGAGGCAGGGGCAGGGACGGACAGGAGCCTCCCACCAGGACTTCCAGAAAGGGGAGGGCAGGAGACGCCAGGAAAGCAGGAGCCACGGGGGGGGGGGCGCTCAGGTTGAAAGCTGCTGCCAATTCAGCGATGGGCAATAGCACTGAAGCTCCGTCTTGCCCCGTTGCCTGTAGGGAGAGCATCAGCCAGGGAAGCCCAACTACGGCCCCAAAGGCTGGGGGGGGGGGCCTGGGCTTCTCCACCACCACACAGCAGGAAGGACGGAAGGGAGAACCACAGAAACTCCGCCGTCTTCTCCGCTTATGGAAGCCAAGCCTGCCAATGTGTCAGGCACTGGCAGAGCGAAGGGGGGGGCGGCTCAGTCAGGGGCCTGTGCGTGGAAGGCCCCGCCCTTTCGGTGGGATGCCCGGAGCCCCGCGGCGCTCGCTCTCCTTCCCCTGAGACGGCTGGAAGCGCCCGCAGCCGCCACCGCCCAGCCGCCCTTCAGCTGCCCGGCCTGGGCTTCTCCGGCCGTCCGGGGGCGCGGCGAGGCCCTCGGAAGACTCCTGCACTGGAGGATCCCTCGCCTCTGGCCCGCTGGGACGGCGCGAGGCAAAGAACGGCCCCGGGAGCAGCGGGCCGGGAGCCCCCCCAGGGCCGGGCAAAGGAGGCCGAGCAGGGGCGGGAGCGCCCGGACAGCCGCGCCTTCCCGACGGGGGTGGCTGGCGCGCCTCCTCCGCCGACCGCGCTGGGCAATTCCCCGGGCGGCAGAAGTGCCCGGCCCAGAGCGGCGCAGCGGGCGGAGGCAGCAGCAGAGGAGGGCGGCCGTCGCCGCCGTTTCCCGGACCAGGAGAGCCGCCGCCGCCGCCGCCGCCCGCCCGCCCGCCCGCCCCGTCGAAGAGAGCGAGGCGCCCAGGAAGAGAAGCGCGCGGCGCCGACAGGTGAGGGCGGCGGCGGCGGCGCCCCAGCCGCGCTCGTCCTCCGGCTCTGCCCTGCGAGCGGCGGCCCTGGCGAGCGCGGCCCGAGTCTGGCGGGCGAGAGCGGGAGGAAAAGCCTCAGCCGGACGGGAGGCGGAGCCGGGCGGCTTTGCGGGGCTCCCGGGCAGGCGCCGCTCCCACCGCGGGGCTCTCCGTGGCGGGCAAGGCGGGCCTTTTCCTGCCCTTCAACCGGCCTTCCTGGAGCTTAAACCCCGGCTTGTTTTGCGGCCGGAGTGAGCGCCAGCAGCCGCCACCTGCCCTTGACGGCGGCCTCTTCGGCGCCGGCGCCGCTGCCCAGCAGCTTCAGCCCCGCTTGCTAGGATCCGCCTTCCCGGGGCAGCTTCCCTGGGCGCCGCTTTAAAGCGGAGAGGCGAAGCCCGGGGGGCCCTTGAAGCGGCCGAAGCCCAGCCTCGAGGAGTTCTCCGGGCGTCGGTGGCGACGGGCCTCACCCCCCGGCCCCCCCCCCCCCTCAGTTGGCGACCCCACCCGAGCCCCTCCCTGCCCCTGGCCGAAGGAGCCGCGGCTTCCCAAACGCTTTAAACAGCGGGTGCTGCTGCTCGGCGCCTTCTGAGTTTTGCTCCAGCCAAATTATCCTGTTTCCAAAACACGCCTTGGACTGAGATGAACTGGGATCAATGGGACAAGTCTTGGAGAAATCCGTGCTGAGGTTTCCTCATTGCTGCCATTTGAAGGCTCCGGCAGAGAGTTTACGCGGGGACCTGTTGTCAAACAAAACTAGAATTTTCTGCATCTTCCTGGTCCCTGTTTTGTTATTGGGATGGTTTGCCGTTGAGTTTTTAGTCTTTAAAGAACTCCCACCCGATTCCCAATGCGACCTTTCTCCGTTTTATTTATCTCGAGCATTATTGTTTCTCCAAATGCAATAAAATTGTTTTTCTTTTTTAAGTCTAAGGAACACGCTGGGGGGAGACTTAGCTTTAGTTTCTCCTACAATCAGAAAGTCCCCCGTCTTCCACTCGCACTTCTTCCACTAAATCTTGCACTGTTGGTGAGAGAGTTTTGAAGAGGGAGTTGTTAGCAATGGAAGTCAGAAATTTTCTGGAGGGGTTGCAGGTAGCAGAGTTTGGTCTCCCAACAGGGGCAATCAAAATCCTATACCAGGACTATTTCATATCTCTTTGAAGGATCAACTCTTTCCTTTGGGATGGTTTCATCCCAGGAGAAAATGTGGACTGAAGGGCAATAGAAGACACCAACAGCAGAAAATGCTTTGATCCATTTTTTCTCTTTCTTTAATCAGAGACGCTCAATAGCACAACAAAGTGCAGACATAGCATATAGAATAGAATTTTTTTTGACCAAGTGTGGTTGGACACACAAGGAATTCGTCTTGGTGCAAATGCTCACAGTGTACATAAAAGATACATTTGTCAAGAGTCAAGAATAATCAGTACAGCGCTTAATGATAGTCATAGGGTACAATAAGCAATCAAATCATACCAGGAAACAGACCATATAAATAGGATACAAGCGACAAAGTTACAGTCCTACAATCACAAGTGGGAGGGTGGGTGATCAGGAGTGATAAGAAGATTAATAGTAATAGTAGTGCAGACTTTGTAAATAGTTGGACAGTGTAGAGGGAATTATTTGTTTAGCAGAGTGATAGTCCAATTCATCCCCTCTCTCAACTGCATCTTTTCTCCTGGAATAAATCTGTTATATTCAAATTAGGCATCCATTCCATCAAGCCTCAAGATTATGGTTACCATATTATTGGCATACAGTAATTGGAACCACCACTGAGATGGCAGCAAAAATCGCAATGACTGTCATCTCGTGGTGGTTCTGATTTTTTCATGCTGATATGGCAAGCATAATACTGTATTGGGCTTGATGGGATGATGCTAATTTTTTGGCAGGATAGCCTGGTATAACTATTCTGTCATTTGCTCTTATCACATATCAGTTTGAAATTCTTACTCTAACATCGTGACTCACAAGCTCACAGGATGAAGGTTCCCGCTTAAGTTGACTTTCCCAGCTCTTGGTGGTGCCACCAATCTTTCACCTCTAAAGTGTCCTCAAACCGAAAACTCTTGATGTTCCATAGTTGGTCTTTCTCAGTTGCCTGGGAGAAGGTATGAGAACATCACCTGGGTCACAAATTTCTGAGTTTCTTCCTAGAACTTTGAAGTCTGAGATAACATTGCTGTTTCACAGCAGTAGCACACAATAGTTCCATTTTAGCCTGCATTGATCGTAGTCCATCTTGAATCAATTACGGTGTCCAGTTCTAGGTTGTACATTATAGCAAGAACTTGTACAAATTCTAGGTTGTACATTATAGCAAGAACTTGTACAAATTAAAACAAGTTCAGAGGAAGCAACGACAGGATAGAAGCTAATTCATGTGAAAAAGATTTAACCTTGCAAATGCAAGACTGGATGTGTTCAAGCAGCCATTCGTCAGGGGAACCTCAATTGCTCTCAGCAGGGCATTGGACTGGTGGTTTAATGCCATCATCATTTGTGCCCACATATTTCCCCATAGATAAGGGTGCTATCTCTCCTGCTCCCAGCATATTTCATCTTTCTGATTGTGTCAAATCTATGAGTTTTCCTCTATCTCATTTTCTTTCTTGTGAATTTTGTTTGAGCTATCGTACCTCCTGAGCTCCATCCAGTAAATTTTTATCTTTGGAAGCATTCAAGCATCAACAATCACTGTTGCCATTGTTTTACCTTTGTTCAAGCACCACTATAAACATGCAGTGGCTGCATGCACATACAATGCTGTTTTAAGGCCAGTTCCTAATTGCTATGTCCCACTGGGCTACACTCTATTCCTTCTGGCCCTACCTTATAATTACTAGCGGAACCACCTTTGCATTCTCTTATTTTCTTTTCAACCTCACAGGTTAAGAAAGTATACCTACCCTATCCACTTGCAATAGAATATGTGTACCAAAAAGGAAATTAGTTTGGAAAATCCTATTTAAACTCACCCACTGTGCTGTGTTTTCAGATACCTATTTACTTGCTCAGTGACTTCATTTTACTGGAAATTGGATGTCTTATGTACCTTCTAGAGTATCTGAAGTAGCCTCTCCTTAACAGAATAACAGTTGGAAGGGACCTTGGAGGTCTTCTAGTCCACCCCCCTGCTCAGGCAGGTAGCCTGATAGCATTACAAAACAAACAGTTGTCCAATCTGTTAAAAACTTCCAGTATATGAGCACCCACAACTTCAAGTCATTCCACTGATTAATTGTTCTGTCAGGAAAATTCTCCTTAGTATCTCCATTGCTTCTCTCCTTGATTAGTTTCCCCCCATTGCTTCTTGTCAGGTGCTTTAGAGAATAGGTTGACTCCGTCTTCTTTGCGGCAGCCCCTTAGATATTGGAAGACTGCTATCATGTCACCCCTAGTCCTTCTTCTCATGAAATCAGACATACCCAGTTCCAGCAACTCTTCTTTATATATTTTAGCCTCCAGTCCCCTAATCATCTTGGTTGCTCTTCTCTTCACTCTTTCTAGAGTCTCAAGATCTTTTGTGCATCATAGTGACCAAAACTGGATGCAGGATTCCAAGGGTGATCTTTCCACATCTTATAAAGTGACACTAACCCTTCACATGATCTTGATTCTATCCCTATATTTATGCAGCCTTGGACTGCATTGTCTTTTTTGGCAGCTGCAGCACACAGCTGACTCGGGTTTAAGTGATCCTCAACTAGGACTCCCAAGATGAACTAGGACTCCCAAGATGCTCATATGAAGCACATACTTAGCCACAGGATCTGGGCAGCCCACCAGAAAAAACTCCTTTTGACACAGGGAGCTGGAATGGGTAGTGAGAATAAGCTTGGGAGACCCGAGGAAGAGCTGCAGGATCAGGCAAGAAAGATCTTACTCCCGAGAAGGAATGGGGGTGGGGGAAGAAAGCAGAAGGGACCCTCCCTACTTCTGTGGCAAGGAAAGGCGAGGGAGGGGAGAAGGGCTTTCAGATTTGCAATGAGATTAATGTCAGTCCTCTATCCATCCGACAAGAAAAATCTCTGATCTCAATTGTATGTTAATCTTTAAGATCCTCAGGATCTATCCAAATATTTGAATCCAGAATTTTCTACACTTCCACCAAATGTGGTAAAATGTCCCTTTTTGTTCACATTTCCAACATGTTTGAAGTGGTTTTATATAGACTAGGCAATTTCTCTAATGACATATACCAATGGTATCCTTTTATGAACATTTTATCTTAAAATAATGTACATTTTAATCCTTTTAAGCTTCAAATTTCCCATTGTTCCATCGATAATATATTATAATCAAAAATTTAAGCCACTTTATCATACTTGTTCTTTCAAAGTTCAATAAATGTTTATATATTTTAACAATTACACACTCATCATTTGTAAGCAATTCTATTTCAAATTCAGTCTTAACTTCAATTAAAACCACAAATTCTGTTGTCTTCGTTAAATCTTTCTAGTAATTGGAAATAAGAAACCCATTAAAAATTATATCCCTCTGCTACCAGTTCCTCTTTTTTATTTTTATTTTATTTTACATTTCCCTTGACAAATTTTAGTATCTCACAATATGTTAGCTACTTGTATTCTACCTGCTATTTCTCATTTAAAAATGCTTCTTGTGATGACCTTGATTCTATTGTACCACAAGTATCCCTGCCACCCAGATCTCAGGCCCTGCTCTTCTAACTCCCAGAGGTTCCTCTGTCCTGTCTCTCAGCACCATTCGCTCTTTCACAGAAGCCAAAGAGCAACCTGCAAAATACGATCTCCAGTCAGGTAAACCTCCTTTTTCCTTTGCATCTTGTAACACCTTAGATTTAACGGGTGGTTTTTCCCTCTGCCACACAAATTTAGATATATCTCCCTGTCACTGTTTAAGTGATACATCAGCTGTCAAAACAGTTATTGTCTTAAACAAACAAAAAATAATAATTCTAGGTAGGACATTCATTTTATCACAGAAATTCTTCCCAGGATTGACAATTGTGCTTCTCCCATCTTAACGTATTTTTTTTAACTTCGTTCATTCTTGTCTTAACATAGTTACAGTATTTTGGAATAACATGAAGTTAGTATTTTATCATAGTGATATTGTATCTTCTCAATCTTAAGACTTATTTTATTCATCAATTCTGTTCAATTTCTTAGTTTCATATTTTTGTTAATATTTTTATCTTCTGTTTTATTAATCTTGACATCTGCTTATGACCAAGTTCTTTGCAAAAACACATTAATATTTCAATTCCCTTTAAAAGATCTACAAGCAGCACCAAGTCCTCTGCAAAAACAGTCTTTCCTAATCTTTATTCCCACATACCCAGTTCATTTACAAACTCATTTTTTTTTGCTTTACATAATTCCGCTTTATTTCAGTTTCTTTTACTGACAAAAATAGTTGCCATCGTAAAATCTTAAATTTATTGATCCACACTTATCTTCTTGGGAAGTTTCTTCAGTTCTTCTTTCCTTAGTATTTTATCTAAAATGGTTTCTGTTGTCTCTTGACACTTCTTTTTAAGTTTACTTTTACAGTGCATAAAATTATTAGGATGTAAGTAAAGTTTTATAAAATTATAAAACTTTACTTACATCCTAAACTATTTTTACATCAGTGCCTTTACCTATTTTATTTTCAAAAGTTTATTTTAATTTCGTTTTACAATATTCCACTATTGCTTCTTTCTGGGTTGAGATATCTCTTGCTGACTGCTATCCCAGTTGCAGCTCCTTCTTCCTGTCTCCCAAGGTTGTTCTCACGGTCCATTACAGGAAGTATAAAACGAATAATGTATTTATTTCTACAAATATGTATGTACTACCTACTCTGTAGATTCCAGATACCTTAAAAAAACTAACATATGAAAGTGTCAAACAGCTGCCCCCCTAGTATTGCCTTAGTAGGATTCTTCTGATCTTACAGATAACTCATTTTTTACCGCCCATCTGAAAATTAACACCTGCTAGGCAAGCAACATATACTTGCTCCCAGCACCATCTCCACTGTTCTTCCAGACTTTCTCCAAATTATTCAGAAATACGGAACTGGGGACTAGAGTTTTCAGGTCTGTGAACAGCAAATGCAATTTCAAGTTTGCAGGAAAAAAAGGGTGCGTGCCAACTTCCCATATACATGGGTGGTATCTGAGGCCACAGGCAGAGTTTGATCAGGGAAGGGACTGTGGCAAGTGGGCTGAACTACTCAGTGAAAATAGTGATGAACAATAGAAATTTCATTCTCGGGATCAATAGAGGACTAACTGAAAATAAACTAATATTGTGTATAATCTGAAATCATCCAATAAAGTGATCACTAAAAATATTAATGGAAGAAAACTTCTGTGGCTTTGATGATGGTGACTCTTCATAGGTTCTCAATGCCAGCTGGAGGGTGAAGTGGTTCGCCTGGTTGCTGTTTCTACTTCCTCCAGCATTTGGTGGCTCCTCTGGCAATAATAGATGGGCCTCAGGTTTGTCTGGCTCCACACCACCCTTTGTGCTCTTTGGGTGTTACTTATGTGGGGGTATGGTGGTGACATGGGAATCAATGCATGGAATCCTGTCTCTTCAGTGACCCTTTCCTGGGGGATCCATGTCACCTCAAACCGTACCCTGGGAAACAGCTTCCTTTAGCATCTTTAAACTGAAGTTGATGAAACTAACAGGAAAAGCAAAATAGCAAGAAAAAAGACACAGACGGTCTCTCTCTCTCTCTCTCTCTCTGCTTCCTCCCAGGCATTTGTAGCCAGGAACAGTTTCATTTTTAAAGAAGATAGAATATATTTAGAATTCTTTATTGGCCAAGTGTGTTTGGACACACAAGGAATTTGTCTTGGTGCAAATGCTCTCGGTGTCCATAAAAGAAAAGAGACATTCGTCAAGAGTCAAGAATCATCAGATGCAACACTTAATGATACTCATAGGGTACAATAAGCCATCAAATCATACTAGGAAACAGTCCATATAAATC
>NW_020717006.1:123173-136231 GCF_900518725.1 Notechis scutatus | reverse complement strand
CCCTCCTTTTATAATCCCTCGTGCATTTCCTTAGAAAATCCGTCACTGCAGGAACTCTTTGTGCTGGCCGCCTCCCTCCTCGATGGGTGGGGCCCTTTTCTAGCCAGAGTCTCTTGAAAATGGGGGTGGGGAATACAAGCTGGCACCCTGCTGTGGCCCTTGGCTTGAGGATTCCTGCCAGAGACCAGCTCAGACCTCTGGAAGGAGCTGCCACTGGGGCACAGCAAGGCCTTTGTGGAAGAGGGGTCTTTCATCTCTGGGCGCCCCTCCTCTGCCCTGCCCCCAGATGGAAAGGGCTGTTCTCCAGATCTAGGGAGAGCTACTCAGGTGGGTTCTCTAATGGTTCCTCTTTGCAGGTCAAGGAGATGGGGGCCTGTGCCAACTGCTCCCACCCTGGCAGCAAGATGGCCCCCTTCCGAAGCCAGTACAAAACCATGTACTCCATCCAGGTGAGCAATGCTGCTGTTCCTCCCCTCCCCCCGTTCCCCAAGGAGCCCCTCTCGGTGCCAGGCGGGGGGGGGGGGGCGAGATTCCCAAGAGCTCTTGTGGCCCCTCTTGTGGGGGCCTCTTGGAGGAATTCAGCTGGGAACCGGCAAGGGGGAGGTGGTAGCGCCCAGGGGCTGGGGCTGGGCCCTGCTCTTGGGTAGCACCCGGCCAACAGGGCCCCGTCCTCTTCCAGGCCTGCCTGCGCTCCTGCCTCCAAGCCAAGATAGTGAAGACCTGCCAGTGTGCCCACTATTCCTATCCGCTGCCCAAAGGAGCCCATTACTGCAACAACGAGGACTATCCATCCTGGGGTGAGGAAATGGAGGGAACGACCCCATGGCTGTAGGGACCCAGCAAGACAACGGGGCCACCGGGGGGGGGCGCCATGGGGAGGGAATCTGAGAGCCCAGTGAATGCCAGCCAAAGCCCCTTCCTAGACGCCCAGGTGTGCTGCTCCCAACAGAGAGAGACAAGGAGCTCTGAATCCTTAGCGAAAGCTTTGGTTCGAGGCGTCTCTCCTTCAGAATTAAAGGTGACATGGAAGCTCAAATTCTACCTTGGGCCAAGACGCTGTTTCCTTCCCCACAGCCTACTGCTACTCCATCCTGCGCATGAGCCAGGAGCACCGGCAGGATTGCATCCAATCTTGCAAGGAGACCTGCAAGTAAGAGTGGTTGAGCAGAGCCAATGGGGGGGGGGGGGGGGGGGGGGGGGCAAGGGAAAAGTCTGACCTTTCATCTCTTCCTCCAGCAACACCCAGTACAAGATGACCATTTCCATGGCAGAGTGGCCCTCCGAAGCTTCAGAGGTGAGTCCTACCTGAGGCCAGCTCCTCACCTGCCTTTCCAAGGGCCGGACAAGGGAGGCTGGGCGGCCATCTTGATATTTCTGGGGGCGGGGGCGCCTTAACAACCCTTCGTGGACCCCTGTTCAATAGTTTAAATCAGGGGCCTTCAAACTTGACGGCTTTAAGACTTGTGGACTTCAACTCCCAGAATTCCTCCTCCAGTCATGTTAGCTCAGGAATTCTGGGAGTTGAAGTCCGCAAGTCTTAAACTTGCCAAGTTTGAAGACCCTTGACTTAAATTCTAAAAGCCCATGGAAGTAAAAAGGGTATTTAAGCAGAAAAGTCCCACTTCTTGGTCCCCGTAAGACGATCTGTCATCTACCGTGACCTGCTTGTGTCCTTTACTTTCCTCTTCTAGGACTGGATTTTCCATATTTTATCTTACGAAAGAGACACGTCAACCAAAGTGACTCTGGACAGGTGCGTCAGCGTTTCTATTCTTGGTTGAGGCTGATGTGGCAGGAAGCATCGGTTGCAGCTCCTGGGCGGAGGGAAAAGCCCAGAGGGGCAGCCCTCCCCACACGAGGACCATGGGGGAGAGAGGTTGGACCATGGGGGAGGGACCCGCTTCATCCTGGACTTTCTCCTGATGTTGACCGAGTGGCCCTGAGTCACCCCAATGGCTCAGCCAGTCCTGAGTGTAGGAAGGGAAATGTCCCTTGGAAGGCGAATAGGGGCTTCTGCCCTCTCTCCGTGGGAGCCTGGCTCACTTGTGGGTCAACCAGGGGGAGGAAGCCTGGCCAGTTCTGCTTCCTTGCCCATCACAAGTACCTGCAACTTGTGTCTCTGCACAAGGGCCCAATCCTGCAGCTGTTCCCCATCCCTGCAGTGAAACCAAACGCCTTTCCCTTTCTGTCCGAAATAACCTGCGTATGTATCTGTCCAAGCTTCCCTCTTCCCTTGAACTTCCCTCAAACCCGTTTTGTCACAGCTCCCGCCTTCTGGCTCAAAACATTGCACATGCCCCTGTGAAGTCCCGTCCAGTTTGCCATGGCTCTAGTTCTGTCCTCTCTGCTTTGAGGGTGGGGGTGCCTGGCAGGGGCAGAGGGAAGCCCACCAAAGCCCCCTTTGGCTTCTGAGACTTCAGCAGCCCAGCCTGGCCTTTCAACCTGCTGGCTGGATGTGACTCAGCCCCCTGGAGTGGGAGAGGAGGAGACCGAGACCCTGGCGCGCACACATGGGCACCTTCAGCAGAGTATCTGAGGATGGTCTCCTTGGGAAAGGGATGAAGTGGATGACGACGCTCTTAGATCTATTCCCACAATTGCCGCGTCCCAAGAGTCCACCAATCTGGAGGGAAGTTTCTAGGGCTGGCCACAGGGCTCTTTGCCGTTCAACGTTTTGATCAAGATCTTGACTAAGGGAGTTGAGGAGACACTTCAAACATTTGCAGAAGACAAGCTGAGAGAGTGTTGAAGGAGAAGACTCAGAGATTGAAAGACCTGAAGAAGCAGGTCGGGGTAGATCACCTAGAGCAGAGGTCTCCAACCTTGGCAACTTTAAGACTTGTGGACTTCAACTCCCAGAATTCCTCAGCCAGCAAAGCTAGAGAAAGTATCTGTATCAGTGGTCCCCAACCTTCCCACCTTGGCGGCCCAGGCCGGGCAGAGCGGGGGGCATGTGAATGCAGCTTTGTGCGTGAGCACAAGCGCCCTCCACTCTAGCACTCTGCTCGTGTGAGTGGAGCTTCGCGCATGAGCATTTCCCCATCGCTCACACGACCCAGTTTCAAGCAGACTGAGGCCTGACAGTGGGCTGCAGCCTGGGGGTTGGGGACCCCCGATCTATATAGTCAAGGCTGACTGGATGGGACATCATGTCAAGTTCTGTTTGGAAAAGTGTGAGTATGGGATGGGAGAGAGCTGGTAATCCGCATGAAGGCACCGGGCTGTCGTTTTCAACCACCATCATCCGTGTGCTAGAGGTGCTAGAAGGGCAAAACTCGATTTGCATGAGCAGGATCATGGAGTCCAGATCATGGGAAGTAATGGGTCCACTCTGTGGGTCTTGATCAGGCTCTGTGGGTACGACATGACTATGGTCACCCAGAGGGCAAGATATGAAAGCGCCCTTCAGAAACCCAAAGCAGGCTCACATAGAGGAGGGAGGGGACCTTCTCTGCGTGACAGAACCAGAACCACATGGTTGGAGGCTCAGGCTGGGGTATCAGGAGGATCCTGATTGTATGAGCTCTCCGCCAAGGGAGCAGGCTCGCACGCGAAGTGGCCAGTTCCTTGCTGAAGGGCCAGCTAGAGATTGGATGGTCCTCTGTGAGGGATGCTGGAGCAGACCTTGCCCTCAGGTCCTTGGAAGCACCTTCAAACTCTTGTGAGTCTGTTCTTCTGCGAACCTTCCGAAAACCCGCAAGCTGTTAGAAAAGGGGTGGAGACAGAAAGGAGGTCTTGTCTCACACGGTGAGGAGCCCTGAATGCTCCTTATTTTTCCGTCACAGAAACGGAATCATCAAGCTCAGCATCTACTTCCAGGAATACAACTACCGCACCATCTCAGAGTCTGCAGCAACCACGGTAAGTGGCCCCGCTGAGATGGCAAGAGGTCCGGTCCTCGGTCCAGCCCCCTCCTTCCCCAGAGGTCCTGCGAGGCTTGTGTCCCCCCCCAGAGGCGGCTGAGGTCATTGACAAGCAGGGATGGGCAACGCAGCGGCAGGGGCCTCCTCTGATGTGGAATGTCCCGTGGGAGGAGGGTGTGCACTCCACTCATGCTTAGCAGCAAGCCCTGCTTTGCATGCGGTGGGAACAATGTCGACATCTGGGAAAACCGGGAGGGGCTGACCTGAAGCAGTGGGGTGACTGGGTTGCTCTGCAAGCAAAAGGAGGAAACTCCAAGCAGCGGCTCAAAGCTCCTTGCGACGGAGGAGAAACAGGCAATTTTCAGGATCCGAAATTCGAAATTTTAGAAGTCTGGCCTTGGCTTCAGGAGCTGGATTGGTGAGCAGTCCTCACCTCCATGTTGGCCTCGTGTGGGACCATAAGGGCGAGGAACAGCCCAGCTCCAGACCCCCCCCCCCAGGGCCAAGCTGCGAGGCCCCTCCCTGCATCTTTGCTTTGGGGACGTCTGAACCGGCCAACCTTCACCCCGGGCCTCTCTCTCTCTCTCCCCGCGGCAGATTGTCTGGCTCCTCTCCAGCCTCGGCGGGCAGTTCGGCTTCTGGATGGGGGGCTCCGTCTTGTGCCTCATCGAGTTTGGGGAGATCCTCATCGACTTCGTCTGGATCAGTGTCCTGAAGCTAATCTCCTGGGGCAAGGGGCTGAAGTGGAAGCCAGCCCGCAGGCCCCCAGATGCCCTCCCGTCCATCTGCGAGAAAGTGGAGGCCTACACCAACCTGGGCTTCTGCGGGGAGGAGGAGAAGGCGGCAGCAGCTGAGGGCCCGGGGGGTGGGGCCCCAGATGCTCAAGGGGCTGGCTCTGAGCCGGGCACTCCGCCCCCCAAGTACGACTCTCTTCGTGTGCTCCCTGTGGATCTGGTGGGGCCAGACAGCGACGAGGAAGACGCTCCTGGAGTGGACCCAAAGAGCGAGTGAGGCCAGGAAGGCAGGTTTCCTCCCTGCTCCCCAGGCCCCTGCAGGGCATCTCTCCCTCTTTTCTGGACAGCACAGCCACCCTCCAGTTCCACTCAGCCCAGCAGAAACTCGGGGAGCAGCCGGAGAGCCCAGATCTGCCCAAAGACGTTTCTTTCCGGGTGTAAATCTGGCAAGTCCAGATGTTGCCATGAACGAACGTTGCCATGAAAGGGGGCTTGCAGCCAGTCGTGGGAAATGCTCGGTGCACATCTTAAAGTGAACAGGGGGCCTGGGGGGGGGGAAGGGGGGGGCCAGGGCCAGGCCTTCTGGGTCCTGCCTGCGCCTGCTGCTGCTTTTATGGGAGAGGCACCTGGCGGGCAGGCAGCTTCCCGGAGGGGCCGATGTCCCATGACGGACTTCATTGGAGCCGATCAAAAGGCTGATATGGGAGAGGAAGGGAGTCACTGGGAAGAAACGGGCCCTTATAACAGTCACAAAGCTTCGTCACGAAATAAACCCAGTTTGGGTGAGTATCATGTTCCCTTAGTCACCTTCCCGCCGCTCCTCTGTCCTCACTTTCCTCATTTTGCGGCCACAAAACTCTTCTCCTCGCAGGACAAGGCGTCACAGGGGTTCGAGGAGAAAGGTGCCAGCTGCTTTTTAGAGGGTGTGTGCAACGCTTGTGGGCAGGAGGCGGCGTGAAAAGCTGCGGCGACAGGTTGTCGCTTGCCGGCTTGGTGCCCATCAGCCTAGGCGGAATCCGAGTCAGAAGGGGGAGATCCGAATTCGGACCAAGTGAATTCTCTCAAAGGCAGTGCCAGCATCTTCACCCTTGCCAACACGAGGCAGAAGACAGGTCCCCAAACCAAGATGTCCCAGAGTGGGCAAAAAAGGCAGTCAAAGGACCCAGCCCCACGCAGCACCCAGAGGGGGAGAAGGGTCCCTGGTTGCAGGTGGAGAGCCAGAGAGGGGAAAGGAGCAGAGCATCGTGCCTGGCTTGCTCTCTCCCAAAGTATTGTGGCCCTGCAGGGTCCTCCAGGAGCACCTTAGGAAACACGCTGCACAGTTGGGAGTCTGGGTTTGCTGTTTGATGCAGAAGGGGGCCGAGCTCAGCAACTTCCGGGTGGGAGGGAGGTGGGGGGAAGCTTCCTGGTCCCCCGGAAGCCTGAGCAGCTGCAGGATCCCTGCCGGGGATCTGAATGCAAGAATCCCTGGGCTTCCTGGATGGAAATCAAAGAGAGAAGCAACCTAGAACTAAGGAGAAGCTTCCTTAAAAGTGAGAACCATTAACCAGCGGAACAGCCGGCCTCCAGAAGTTGTGGTTGCTCCATCACTGGAGCCTTTTAAGAAGAGGTTGGACAACCACCTGTCTGTAATTGTATAGGGTCTCCTGCTTGAGCAGGGGGTTGGACTAGAAGACCTCCAGGGTCCCTTCCAGCTCCATTCTGTTCACTTTGATCAGCACAGCTCTTCCTGGATCAGAGGCCTGGATCTGTTTTGCATCACTCGCCACAGCTGGATGCTAGCGGGGAGAAATTTGCCTCTTGAAATGCTGCCCGCCTTCTGTTCTCCTCCAGAGTGAGTTTGCAGGCAAAAATGCTGCCTTTCCAGTCCCTGCAGCTCAGGTACACACGTTTGAAGCGGTGCACGCACACACCCGGCAGCACAGCCCTTGGGCCGGCACCGCTGCTCGCCTTGTTCTGGGCTGAAGGGCAGCGAGTGGCTTGCCACATCGGTAGGTCCCTAAAGGCCCCAAAGTGTTGCTGTGGAGCCCGAAATCTGCCACGTTGCTCTTACATTTTGTGGAAAGCAGGACTCTTCTGCTGTACGGAAGGCAAAACCACCTGGCTTTTAGCTTTCAAAAGGCCTTTTTGGCACAGAACTACAAAAAAAAACACAGGAAGTGGAGGGAAAGGCTTGGTTTAACTGGGGAAGTGAAGTGAGGGGATGCCCACCCTCTCGGCAGACTGGCAGGCTGGCATGGAGGCTCCCGTCCCGAGCTGGAGCCGTGATTAGTGCAGTGGGCAGATGAGGGCACTGCCTGCCAGCCATCAACACCCTGGTCAAGAACTAAAAAGCCAGACACAGCCAGGCAAACACACAAATGCCAGGCACAGAACAGCTCTAAGCACACACCCTGCTGGGGAGAACTTTCCCCAAGGATGGGCTCCAGCATGACTCCGAAGGCTTTGAAGGCGACCCAGATTGGATACTGCATGGCCCCTTCCTGGGGAAATTGGGCAGCTGGGCCAGCCTTTTGCCCTTGCCCTCCAGCCCCATCCCCCAGGGAGGGACTTCCCTCGCCCGGCAGCCCAGGCTGGCAGCTGCTCTGCCCCGAATGCTAGGGCTTTGAAAGAGCCACCTGGCTTGCAGGTGTGCTATCACCTTCTGATGCCAGGTCTCCTACTTGATGAGGAAAGGCCAGTCAACCTCCCCACCCCCAAGAGTCACGAGAACCACCCCAGGCATCTCTCTGTCAAGTCCGCCCCACAGAAGTTCCCGTGAGGAAGATCAGAGGTGGGGGAGGGGAGGCCTTCAGCTCCTGGAGGAGGAAAAGTAAGGAAGGAAAAGTAGAAGAAATGCAGTTAGTGAAGAAGTTTACTGGAAGTGGAAAAAGAGGCCTCAGCGTCGTCTATGGGGAGGATTGCAGGGAAACGGCTTTGGGAGAGTAAAATGTGTTGGACTGGCTGATGCAGAGAAGTCGCCAGAGAGGTTGGGGCTGGGGGGGCCCCATGGTCAGCAGCCGAGCAGCCTCCCCTCCCCCCCCCCACAGGTAGGTCCCCAGCATCTGCCACCAGGGCTACTGGCAGCTCGTGTGGAAGCCTGGCTGGCCCACTGGAGCTTCCCTTCCTGGGCGAAAGGAGAAGCGGAGGGATTGCAGGGATGGAGGCTCTCCAAGGGGCGGGGGGGGGGGCTGCCCCGCCCAGCTCTGAGCTGGGAGTAAGCTCATAAACCTGGCAGGAGGGAGGCTGTTCTGGGCGGCAGGATCCGGCCCAGGCAGCTCCTCCTCCAGCACTGGAGCTCCCCCCCCCCAGAGCCTTTGGCCCACAAGCGGCCCTTTGGGGAGCAACGCAGGGCCTGCCTCCTGGGCCAGCCCCCACCCCACCCCGTCCCCCCAGGAGAGAAGAGCAGCGGTCCTTGCCAGGCCTGCTTGGGGGACCCCAGGAACAATGCCGGGCTCAGCCTAGAAGGAGGGAAGGTCCAAGCTACACCTGGAGAAGCCTCGGGGGGACTTGGGGAGAACATCCCCTCTTTTCTTGGCCCTGAGCGCGTAAGCTTCTCCTTGTGTCCCCCCGCCCAAAGCTGCCTCTGGCCAGGTCAGGCTCAGTCCTTTCCCCCAAAGTGCCTCTTCTGGCCACGGGGGTCTCGCAGGTGGCCTTTCCTTGGCCTGTGGCTGCTGGACCCTCAGTTCCTCGGCCTGGGCTGGCCGCTGGCTTCGCCTCTTTGCAGATGAGCAGCCGGGAGGGCAGAGGCCGACTTTCTGGCCTGTCCCAGATTCAGACAAAGGAAGAGTTAATTAGGGCTCTGGAGAAGCCAGAGCTGCATGCCCTGCGAAGCTGGATTGCTCGGGAGGGAGGGAGGGAGGGAGGGAGGGAGGGAGGAAGGAAGGAAGGAAGGAAGGAAGGAAGGAAGGAAGGAAGGAAGGAAGAGTTTGGCTGGAAAGAATTCACTCAGCCTCCTGTGGTTGCACCTACGGACCGGTTCCTTGCATCACTCAGAGTCCCGGCCTCTGAGCATGAGGTCACCAGGGGCCCAGCTCCCAGCCAGCCCCCAGCAGAGAATGAGCAGCAGAGGAGCAACTGTCCACCTTCCTCACAACCATCCCTTAGTCTGGCCACTCTTAGCCATCCCGGTCAACTTCCGCGGGACCCTGGTTGAACCCCAATTCTGAGGCTGCCCCGGTCAGGACTCTCCCTCCCATCCCCCTGCCCTCGGACCCGATTCCACACGGAGGGCCCGGCTGGCTGCGATGCCCTTTTCGATCAGCTATCAGGAAGAGGCTCCTGTTTTGAAGAGATTTATTTGAGTACTTACAAAACTTGTCTGAACGCACCCGAGGTTTCTCTGGCCTCTTTCCTCTCGCCCAAGGAAGAGAGAACTCTACCGGGCGGGGGACAGGGGGACCAGGCACTCCCCGGGGCCCTTGCAGTGTATCTCTGGCCAGGGGCAGCGATGGGGGCCCCTCTTGGGCCAAGGAACCCACAGCTCAATAGTCCAGGGCCCTCATGGCGGCAATTTTGCAAGCCAGGCGCCGGGGGAAATTTCTGGCCGCCTGCTTGTAATCCTCAGGCTTGGTCTTCAGGAGGCTCCCCGTGTTCTGCAGGGTCTTCGAAGGCTGGAGGCCCAAAGCGTCCATCACGTTGATTAAGTAATCTGTAAGAGGAACAAGCAGCATCTCGACCCCCAAACCGCCAGGAGAGGAAGGGAGGGGGCATTCCCATGACAACGGCCTCCCTGCGTCCAGCAGACGACGGAAGGAAGCCCCATCCAGCCTGGGGATGAGAGGCTGGAGGTGCTGGCTGCCCTTCACTTGAAAGGGTTAGGATGGCTTGCAATAAGGCTCTTAAGGGCTCGAAGGGAAGCCTCCCCCCGCCCCCCTTTTTAAATGCATCACTTGCATTTGAGATCCAGGGAGGCAGACCAGACAGGAAGATTCCCCCTGACCCTGGAGCCCAGGAGCCAGTCAGCTGCCTCCACACTGCAGATTCTCAGCTGGAAGCTGGGCGGCCTAAGGGCAGGGACGCTGGAATCTGGACTCGGAGCAGGGAGGGGGCTGGGTGGCCCTCATCAGGGCCCCGTCCGCACGCAGGGACCTAACCCGGGTATCTCCCCGCACACTTCAAGCATCCTCCCTCCTCACCAATATCCGTGGCCAGCTGCTTGGTGGAGTGCGGGGTGACCTCGGGGATCTGCAGGATGACCTCGCAGTACGTCTGCATCGTGGCCCTGGCAAGAGAGCCCAGCCAGTAGTCCGCCATGTTGTCCAGCTCGGGGACCTCGTCGCCTGGGAGAAAGAGGACCACAAGTGATGGTTGCCCCACAGCTACTTCTTCCTTCAGAGAGAGACAGTAGGGGGGCTGCCCATGTGAGCTGTCCTGCAGCTGCCTCTTTGGATGAAGGCCTCTCGCTGGCCTCGGGGCCCTTCCCCACCTGGTTCTGGAGGAAAGGGCAGCTTCCCAGCATGCAGGGCGAGCTCCAGGGCTGCGTCTTCCTGGGTCACGAAAGGCTCCAGGTGAAGAGGGAGGGACATGATGTATTGGCCGATCTACGAGGGAGGGAGGAGAGCAAGCGGTTAGGCAGCCCCAGCCTTCCACCGCAGAAAACGGGGTCACTCTGCTGATGTCCCCCACTTCTTTGGAGGCAGCCGGCGCATTCCTCTCCAGGGCACATCCTGAAGCCCAAGCGAGGGGACCAGCCAAGCCCCGCTGCAGCCTCTGGGTCACCCCGAGGTTTCTCCTTCCAGTTGCTCCCAGAACAACCCTCCCGACCCTGAGCTGCCTCGTCCATCCCAGGGCAGCCCTCCGAGGCGTCTCTGCTCTGGTTCTCCAAAGGAATCCATCCCTACTCCGAGGGGCCACAGCTCAGCAACCAAGGAAGCCCCTCCCCCTCCCAGGCTGCCCAGTCTCGCAAGCCGCCCTTTTCCCAGGGCTGCCGAAGAACAGCGGCCTCGGACGGAGAGCAGGAGCCCCGGAGAGCGCCTGCCTTTCCTGGGGGATCCCTCCACCTACGTTGCTGATGTACTCCAGAGGCGTGAGGCTGAAGTTGGGCAGGTCGTCGGTGAGAATCTCGCCGGCACTACTTGCGCTCCAGCTCTAAGTCAAGGACGAGCAGAAAGGCAGAGCCTGACGTGTCACGCAGAGCGGCCTTCCCCCTTTCCTCTCCCACAGTCCTTGTTCAAGGACTCTGAGGGGGCCCCTCCCCCCACCCCCTGGCTGCTGACCTCCATCTTGGCCACCAAGAGGAGCTGCTGCTTGATGCGGAGGAAAACCGAGTCGAAGGCCAGCTGGTGGGCCAGCTGGTTGAGGCGGGTGAAGGCGGAACGAGGCGCTGAGAGCAGATTATGGCTCGTCCCCTTCTCCTGCAGTGGGGAGGGAGGGGGCAGTCAGGCCGGGCTCCCCCCGCAACACCCCAATGAGTCCTCTCCCTCCACAGCAGCTGCAAGGGGGCTTCGTGGACGGGGACGGGGGCTGGAACATCCCCAGCAACCCTGAGGGGGACACCAGGGCAACGGGCGTGGCCTCGGAGCTCGTGAAGCCACAGGTGATGGCTGCGGCCGCCCTGCTTCCAGCTTGCCCATGGTCCTGGGCCGCTTCTCCCCTGAAGGGACCCCCAGGAGGAACCCACTAAAGGGACCCCCAGCCCGAACCCTATTCATTTCCACGGGAGGCAGCAGATGCTCAGCCCGGAGCCCGGAGGAGGGTCACCCTTATGGTACCCAACCTGTTTCTAGAAAAGAGGCGGGTGTGTGTGTGTGTGTGTGTGTGTGTGTGTGTGTGTGCGCGTCTGCCAGCGTCCTTGCAAAGGGCAGCGCCCACTGCGGAAAAGAGGGAAGAGCCTCCAAGGGCAGCTGGGCCAAAACCTCCGTGCTTCCATCCTGCCACGCCCACCTGAGGCACCGCCTCCTCCCCCACAGGCCAGCTGAGCGAGAGCAGGCGTGGATCTGTCTCCCTGGGAAATGCTCAGAGTAGGGTCAAACAGAGCCTCTTGCCCAGAGTAGCCGGAGGAGGAGGAGGGGTCCAACTCGCCCTGCCTTGATGCATTCTCTCCCCCCACCCCCACCCCTTCTCTAAGGCTGCCTGACAAACCAAACCAAACCGGCACAGAATGCTGGGAAAAGCAAGCAAGGCGACAGGGACTCCGAAGGGCCCAGGAAAAGCAAACACTCGCAGGGAGGGAGGGAGGGACCGTCCCCTCCGCCCCCTGCCGGACACACACTCAGAAAGCGGGGTGGGGTGGGGAGGGGGGTTGGGGGTTGGTAATCCAACAGCTCAGCCCCAGGTTGCTCCTCCGCGCCCACCTTGAGTGTGTAGAGGGTCTCCAGCAGGGCGGCGTACTCTGCCGGGCTCTCCTGCTGCAGGTAGCAGTACTCCTGCCAGGGGTTCTTCAGGTGGCTCTGCTTCTCTGGGCTGCGCTCCTGGAAGCCGCTCAGGCTGCAGGGACGGTAGGACTCCGAGAGGAACTTCCCTGCCGTGGAGAGGACCCTGCAAGCGGCAGACACGAAACGGCCTGAGCACCGAGGGCGCCCCCACAGCCGCCACCTTCAAAGCTCTGGGGGGGGGGGAAGGAGGCCCGGAAAGGAGCGCCACGCGCTGGTGGGAGACGGGCCCCACCCTGCGCCTTTCTGAAGAGCAGCTCAGGAGGCCCACCTGTTGGCCAGCTGCTGCTCAAGGTCCCCACACTGTCGCAGGAGCTCCCCACAGGTGGCGATTATCCTGCCGGGAAAGAGAGGCTGGTGGAACCGCTGCCCCAAAGCCCCCCCCCTCCTCCCCCCCAGCCCTGGGGGAGCCCCACTCCCGAGTCTCTCTAGGAAGCAGCTCGTGAGTCCTCCAAAGCGGGCAATCCTCAGCGTACAGCTGCCCCCATTTAAGGACAGTCCGGAAGGATGAGCCCCTTGGAAAGGAGGCTCCACAACCTTAAAATGCTCCAGGCTGTTGCAAAACTCCGCCCTGCCACCCGCACTCCAGTACATGGTGGAAGTCGGGGCTGGAGGGTTCAGCTCCACTGCTGCACCCGCGGAAGGAGACCGCTTCCCTGCACAGAGGAGCAGGGCCCACCTCCTCCTGCAAGCCACCCTTCCAGCCAGCCCAGAGAGGGGAGGGGGCCAAAATCCAAGCGGAGAGCAGCAGGGGTGCCTTGGGTGGGGCGGGGGGGGGAGGCTGAGAGGTCTGGCAGGGGCCACAAACAAATGCCTCTCCGCTCAGGGACTGAAAACCTTGAGCTACCTGAGGCCCAGGGAAACTCCACACTCCTCACCTGGGTCTCCCCTGGTTTAATGACCCCCACGAGATTACTAAGTGACCACAATGGGGTGTGCCAGGACTGTGGTCATTGGGACAAGCGGCCATGTGGGGACCGCACTCTGCTCAACGGCCAAAATTCAAATCCCAATTGTGGTCGTAATTCAAGGACTCCCTCTACGTAAAGGAAGCCTGGGCCTTAGTCTGCGCTTACAGCACCGAGCGTGGCTCACTTCCTTGAGGAATC
>NW_020717006.1:98374-118173 GCF_900518725.1 Notechis scutatus | reverse complement strand
ACAAGTCTTAAAGTTGCCAAGGTGGGTGTCCGGTGTATTAAAGAACACAAAGAAAGTGCTTTATGTATTTACTCTGGAAAAAGTATATTTTAGAATTAAATCCTTCCACCACTAATTAAATAAAAAGCAACACAGCAGCAGTAAAGGTATAGACCTTTACTGCTGCTGTGTTGCTTTTTATTTAATTAGCAGGGAGGGTGAAAACTTGAGACATCACCCCCACCCCATACAGCTACTCTGTCTCCTCCAGGAAAGGCCTGCAGGCAGCCTGGAAGGGCTCACGTTTCTTTCTCTTTGGGTGGGGGTGGGGGTGGAGTGTCATTCCCCCTCGTAGCCCAGAGGGCAGCTCCCCACCAAGTGGGGGCATTTCCCACCTGCCCTCTGTGACCGTGAGAAGAGACGAGGCTAAGGGGGAAGGAGAGGCTGAGCTCACCTTTACAGGAATCAAAAGTGCTGGGGAGTATTTACTCACAATAGAATGCAAATTGTTCCGCTTTGGCAAACACTTTAAACACTGTGTCAATACTGCTCACTCAAGTCAAACAAAGCTTGGTACAAGGATTATGTAAAAACTGCAATAAAGATAGTCAATGCAATGCTAACAAGTTGTGTTCCTATAAAAAAAACCTGTAGAAAAAGGACCAAAAAACCCCCCATAAAAGCCGCTTGGGCAGGGTGTCCAAGCGCCAAGGACTTACCCAGGCTGGGCAGCATCGCGGCCTCCAGCCCGTGTGCAAAGTAGATGGTGGTGCCATAGAGGCCCAGGAGCTGGCTCAGCTTGCTCTCAGGGCTGCAGCGCTCCATGGCAGCAGTGAGGCAGGTGGGCAGGGAGGGCGCCAGTGCACCCAGCACCTGCAGCAGCAGGACGGTCACCACCTGGTGGGGGTTCTGGAAAATCTGCGGGAGGAAGGGAGGGAGGTAGGGAGGTAGGAGCAGGCCTGGAGGCTTGGCCAGAGGCCCTGAACGCAGGCCCAGGCGAGAGTAGAAGGCTGGGAAGACATGGAGACCGTCCAGGCCACCGACTGCAGCCAGCAAACTCGTTTCTAGAACTGGGCGCCAGACTCTTTTTTTTTTTTTACACCTTTTATGTGGCTTTGGAAAATGTTCTGAATATAGAACGCAACTTGAATAGCTTCATATAGCCTTGAATCGTTCTAGTCTGCGTATTTATTCAGCTGACCCTTGTCTGGAAAACCTCTGCCAGCATCTTCTCCTACAACTTGGCCCTCAACACCAATAAGACCAAGGAGCTTATAGTGGACTATAGAAGGAACAGATCAGACATCCAGCTCTTGGTTATCAATGGAGACCAAGTGGAGCAAGTGGTCAGTATTAAGTTTCTGGGTGTTACCCTAAAAGAGGACCTGACCTGGGGGGGCTCACATTGCAGCCCTGGTCAAAAGGGCCCAGCAGAGATTAGGCTACCTGAGGCTTCTCATGAAACAACAAAGGAATGAAAAACTGCTGGTGACCTTCTACCGCTGCACCATAGAGAGTATTTTAACTTACTGCATCTCTGTATGGTTTGCCAATTGCACCGGGGCAGATAGGATGTCACTCCAGAGGGTGAACGTCATTGCCCAGAGGATCATGGGTTGCCCTCTCCCCTCTTTGGAAGAGCTTTATAGCTCCCGCTGCCTTAAGAAAGCTCAAAACATTCTTAAAGATCCATCTCATCCTGGGAACCCTTTTTTTGAACTATTACCATCTGGCAGACGGCACAGGACAATAATAAAAACAAGGACAAACAGGCTGAAAAACAGGGCAGTAGCTCTGTTGAATTCTACTGTATAATAATGCAATATTAAGGCAATATCAGAGGTTTTCAATTCAATGTATAGAATGTGAAGTAGGTGTGTTTGTGTTTATTTTCATAGTCATAAATTGTATACTGAAGATGGCATTTAATTTCATTGTACGAGGTGCAATGACACTAAACTCAACTCAACTCAAAACTCAACTCAACTCCACGTCTGCTCCTCTGTGTGTGCAGCATCGCAGCTATGCCAAAAGCGACTCCAGCTCTGAGCTGCCACAGGCCGAGACGAATCCCACCTCAGGTCTGGTAGAGGAACAGGCCTGGGACTCCACGGAAGCCGAGGGCCCAGACGGTGATAGGAAGAGGGTGGCAGGGGATGACAGCACTGCTGGACGGGCCTTAGAGAGCCAGCAAACTCCAAGCGCAGCCATTAAGCCCACCGCAGTGATTTTTCCGCCCCTCTCCTCTCCATCTGCAGGAGTCAGCAAGGAGGGTCCTCCAGGCCAGAGGCTCCATGCAGGGCACAGGGATGGCTCATGAATCAGGAAGTCTTGCAAGGCAAAGGGAAAGAAGCTTCTCTCAAAGGAAACTGGGCAAAAGGCCTTAAAAATGGATTAGTCAGCAACACCCAATTATACCAAAAAGAGGGGCTAAGCCTCTAACATCCCCCTCCCCCCTTAAAAATGTACATTCTCCTGGTCAGTCAAGATTGGATCCTAAGGCAGCCTTCAATTAAAATCTACTCATGAGACATGTCAGGTAGAGATGTGGGGGAGCCATTGGGCTGCACCCCTCTTTCCCTCTTGTGCATTTGTTAAGCACAACCAATTCCTGCATTACGTTGTTGGAAAACGTAATCAAAGCCTGAAACCCCTTTTGGAACTACGAGAAAGCCCCTGCCCACCTTCTTGCAACCCACTTCCTGCCAAAAGAGGATCCTCTTAAAGCAGCCAACCCTGGCCCAGGTCTCTTCTGCTCCTTCTCCAAATGAGCCAGGCGCTAGATGGCTACCCTGCAGCTAACAGGCCGGTCTCCAACCTTGGCCACTTTAAGACTTGTGGACTTCAACTCCCAGAATTCCTCAGCCAGTTTTGCTCTTGTTCAGGAAGATAGGGGTAAAGGATGGGGTGTGCAGGCAGCACCCAAATTCCACAACAGGGGGAAGCAATGGATGTAATCCTTATCATTGGACCTTCTCGGTTGACTTGTGTATTTATTTATTTATTTTATTTTATTTATTTATTTTATTTGTCAATTGCTTACAAGATAATAAATAGGTATAAGTATAAACATAGTTATGAATACATGAAATGGGTACATATAAGAAAAATAAAAGAAACAAAAGGACAAGGACGGTAGGCACGTTGGTGCGCTTATGCACGTCCCCTACAGACTTCTTAGGAAAGGGGTGAGGTCAATAGGAAAGGGGTGAGACAGTCTAAGATTAAAGTTTTTGGGGTTTGGGGAAGAAACCACAGTCAGGTAGAGTATTCCAAACATTGACCACTCTGTTGCTGAAGTCGTATTTCCTGCAATAAAGTTTACCTTGAGTCTGTATCTATTGTGTGCTCTTGTGTTGTAATGGTTTGAAGCTGAAGTATTCATTGACAGGTAGGACATTGCAATGTATGATTTTATATACTATACTTAGATCGGACCGAAGGCGGCGTAGTTCTGAGTCTTCCAGGTCTAGAATTTCAAGTCTGGTGGCATAAGCTATTCTGCAACGAGTAGAGGAGTGGAGAACTCTTCTTGTGAAATATTTCTGGACTTTCTCAACTGTGCTAGTATGAGATATGTAATGTGGGTTCCAGACTGATGAGCTGTATTCGAGTATTGGTCTAGCAAATGTTTTGTATGCTCTAGTTAGTAGTGTGATATTACCAGAGAAAAAGCTACGTAAGATTAGGTTAACAACTCTTAACGCCTTTTTGGCTATGTAGTTACAGTGGGCTCTAGCACTTAGATCATTTGAGATTTCAGACCGTAATCTTCAAAACTATAAAGATGGACACCCAATAACTGAGATAATAGGAATTGCTTTAATGGAGCTTGGATTATTTGTTGCATTTTGCAGTGCTCCGAGTCTTACATTGCTATAATTAAGATTAAAACAAAAACAAAAAAGGCACATGGGCATCTGTATGAGAAAGCCATGCATGGAGCTGCTGGTGCCCTAGCTGCTTTGGTTACAGGAAGAGAAAGACCCGGACACATTTTAGGGAAGATTTTACGTCAGATTGTTTCAAGGAGGGATCTATTCGGGAAGGCTTAAAAGCCATTGCCTCTTGATCCCACCTGTGCAGCACCGAAAACAGTAATGCAAAACGCTTCTACAATTCTGTGGCTTTTCCTGATTGACTGCAAAGGTGCATCTGAATCACAGAAATTTTAAGGTGTTTATTGAAGACTTTGGACCTTGTAAAATTCCATGAACTAGGCAAGCAGACTTTTTTTTAACCATAAAAAAACTCATTAGGCCTATGCTTCAGGGGTGACTTATCAGCAAGAAAGATGATAAAAATTGATAAGCCCACTGCACATTTCCGCATCGGTCCCAGAATATCCTCGTTCTGAAGCTACTAATTCCTTTTTTTTGAAATTAGCACATTTTGAAATGAAGCTCAGTTTTCCATACTGAGCTTCAGGGCAGAATAGAAAAGGAGAAGGAGGCAAAAGGAGAAAATGTGCTAGGTGTGTCAAGAAAGCAACAGACTACACAAAGCCCTACCTGTTTTCAAAAATTCCATTTTTAATGTCAATGTTTCTTTCATCATTAATCTTAAAAGTATGTAATGAACTTGTCAGCCTAGGGGATAGATGGACCAGGAAACTGACTCTACAAAACAACTTGAGCTACCCTCTTTGGGGTAACAGAATCTTGCAAACCTCCCATCATTTTCCTCCCCTCCGGGAGCATGGGGGGACCCAGCCTGAGCCTCTTCCTCAGACCTTCCTGAGCTCAATGCAGCTTCTTCTGCACCTGCAACCTTTAAAATGTGTGGACTTCCATGGCTGGGGATTCTGGGAATTGAAGTCCACGGATCTTCAAGTTGGTGAGATTAAGAAGAACAGTGCCCTAATGGTTTCTGGGTGCCTTCTGCAAGGTGATCTCCCTACAGCACTACATCAAACTCCCCTGGCATTTATATTTAGCCATATTCCTGTGCAAATCTCTGATAAGAAATCTGAACAATCATTACATCCCATCTAGCATTTTTACAGTGCTTCCGTTTTTCCCATGACTAATGAAAAATGTTGGTAGGTACAGAGTAGTTGCAATCAATGTCACCTTGTAGGGCTGGACTTCTTCGTTAATGGTCTCTAAATACAGGTTTAGATGATTCTAGGGGGGAAAAACCCAGAATGAGTTGTCCCAAAGGTACTTTTTCAGGAGGCAACTGGACTTTCTTGCTTTTCTTTGAAGACATTTTGCTTCTCATTCAAGAAGCTTCTTCAGCTCTGACTGGATGGTGGGGAATGGAAGGATTTATATTATTTTCAGGCAGCTGGTCATTTGCATTCTTTTAGAGATTCGTTGAGGCCATCTGTGTCCTCAGGGTCACCTAATTGGTGCAAATGGGTGTGGTGCCTTCTTGGAACTGCTGAAAGGACTGTGCGGTAGACTGGGGATGGATGATGTCATATCTCTCCCCCCAAACCTCCAAGTGGCCTCTACAGGTCTCTAAAAGGATGCAAATGACCAGTCCTGTCAGAGCTGAAGAAGCTTCTTGGATGAGAAGAAAAGCGTTTTTTAAAGAAAAACTAGAAAGTCCAGTTGCTTCTGGAAAAAGCACCTTTGGGACAACCAATGACCTGGAGGACTGAGAATCACCCCAGACAGAATGAGCTGTCAGTACGAGAAAAGCAGATGTGGTGAGAGAAGTGGGTGATCACCAATGAGTTCCCACCCACCCACTTCCTGCAGAAAACAATAATCCTCCTTTTGAGATATGACAGGTGGGTGGAGAGAAAAGGTCTGGCAGAAGGAAACAGCTGGAGAAACAAAGATGACCACATCCCAAACCAAGCAGGGAGACCCTCTGGTCACTGTCCGAGGGGTACCAGGCCTCTTAATGAGGGATGAGCTTCACTTAAATCCTGCACGGAAGAATTTCTGTTTTCTTGTCAGAAGGAGCCTGCTCTGCGCCCGTTCGTGGCTTTACTCGCAGCTGAGGCCGCCTCATCGGCCACAAGGAAGCCGAGACGGGTTCTTGGGAAAGGGCCCAGGGGCAGCTCAGACTGTCAAGGGAGCAAGATCAGCCCGAGATGGCAGGCAAGCTCCTTCCAGGCCTCCCCAGAGATAAGCATCAGTTCTCCCCTTCACGGATGAAAGCCTCGGGACCTAATCGACCAAGCTGGCCGCTGCTTCCCCAAACTCCAGCAAACCAGTTTGCCAGCAGGGAACCCAGTCCTTTTCTGCTGCTGGGGGTGGGGGAGGCAACAGATCCTCTGCTGCAGTCTGGGACAGACCAGGGATGCACAGCTCCTCTGCCACCAGGGTTATATTGGGTGCCTGCCCACCAGCTCTGGTCACACACAGAAACACACACAGGCCACAGAAAAGGCACCAGAGCTAAAGGGCAGAGATATAGGAAAGCTCCACTCCAACACAGAAATCAAACAAGGTTAAAGCAAGACATCGGGCCATTTGCGGAGAGTTGCCAAAGATTCAACTGAGCATTTCCAAGCCGTTCAGGGATCCAGAGGGATTATCACCTGTCATCTTGGACAAGCAACAGTGACTGGGCCTCATAACTGTGGCAGAGTCTTTGGCATCTCAAAGAACAGCGGAGTTATTGCAGCATAAGCTTTTAGGGATCAAATACTGCCAATAATAATCAAGTATTAATTGAACGAGACTTCAGCTCTGGGCAGAAACCTGCCTCTATATACCAGGCGATGGTTACATGGATATCTAATTCTCTATCACACTTCAGGTTCATGCAACCACAGATCAGTGGCATCTGTTTGGGGAATGGGGAGCATAAGGGAAGCGGTTTGCCAATAATTAGTTTACATTGCAAACCCTTTTTATGTAAAGAATCATAAACGGTTTAATCTTGCAAGGAAAGTTCCTGCGGCACTAAATCCAGTCGAGCTACAATGGTTATTAAGGAAACCCTCAGGCTGATGGGGGCACAACATCAGGTGAGGCCAGAATCTGGAGCTTTGCAAGTTCTGGTCAGGTTGACTGAGCAATCTGGCCACATTTCAAGGAGATGGAGGAAGAGATAGAGCTGCAGGGATGCCTGAGGAGGGAAACAGCACCTGCTGGCCTCTGCTGCCTGGGCGGGGAGAGACTGGGCTCCTCCTGAGCACCAGCGTAGGAGGCCCTGGACCCCACAGAACCCTCCCCTCCCCAGCATGGCTGTACCTGCGTGGCCCACTGCAGCTGTGTGTGCCACGTCCCCAGCAGCACTTCGTAGAGCTCTGCCAACTGCCGATCCAGGAGGAGGTCTGACTGGCACAGATCCTGCCACGCTGCCATTAGCTGCACCTGGGAGCAAGGAAGAGGGTCAGGATCACAGCCAGGGTGAAGTTATTTGGGGTGTCACCGAGACAATGTTTGCTCTTGCCAAGAAGCATAGAAAATGGGGGGGGGGGGGAACTGGAGGAAAGAGACCCCACTGTCAGGTAGGCTCCAGACTTGTGCTTATTTAACTGTGCAGGGCCCGGGTCACAAGGCTGCCCTACGAACTGGACTCCTCTTTGGGGAGAAGTTGATAAACCACATCCAGCAATTCTAGAGACCATCATCCACATTACAACCTCTGTCCTCCGACTGACTCGTAAACCCCCTGGGGATTAAGCAGCGTCCTCGGAGCCATCTGTGAACCCATCACAGCAGCTCTTGGGCCCCCCGTGGATTTCTGAAGCCAAACCGCTGCCTGAAGCAGCCCCTGAGGCTTCTCCTGCGGCCCCACCTGGCCAGTGAGGAAGAGGGAAGAGGGCCAGGCTGGGCTGGGCTGCAGGGGACCAGCGTTCTGCCCAGAGCATGCCTCTCGCCTCGCCAGGTGTGTTGCGTAAGTCGTAAAATGGGCAAAGGCCCAACAGGTGTGACAAGACTCGAGGTCTGGAAAGGAAGGAGGGGGAGAGGAGGAGGAGGAAGAGGAGAGGTTTCTCAATTGGCTGCGTTCCAAACTTGCGCAGTTTTAGGTCTTAAAAGGAAGAGGGGCCCAATTCTCTCTCTCTCTCCCCCTCCCCCCTCTCCCGTTGCACCAGCCAACAGGCCTGCGAGGACCCTTGGCGGCTCTCGGCAGAACTGAGCAGGAGAGCCACGGAGCTGGGCTGGAGGGCCCGTCTCAAGGGCAGCCCTCCGCAATAGGCCGCTGAATGCTGCTCAACTTTTGGGGGGGACATGGGAAGAAGACACCCACCTACACCCCACCTTCGCTGGCATGAAGCCCCCCCAGCCGCCCCGTTCTCCCGGGTGGACTAGGCCAACCCTTGGCTCTTGAAGGCAGCTTGACAGCCGTGGACAAAAAGGCATGAGAGAGGGTGATGAGCACGGCACCCAAAGTTATGGGCTGCCCCTGACACCCCTGAAGGAAACCGCCAGGACCCGCTGCTGCCTCAGCAGGTGAGGAAAACCCTCCGGGACGATTCCAACCCTGGTCAGCACCTCTTCCCTCTCCTTCCGTTGGGCAGGAGATAAGAGAAGCAGAGCCGGCCGAAAAACAGCTTTTGTCCAGGGGCTGTCAGACTTCTGAACGCAACATACACACCGCAATTAGGATCAATGAGATAAGACGTGCAGGGCCAGCGCCAGGGAGGCTCGTTTCAATTTCACTGTGCACATGATGCGCATTGACGATAAACGTTTGATGGGTTGATTGATCACGATCGTCAACAGCCAGGGGCCGTTTCAGAAACTAGGCCCACGTTTCTCTCTGCTCCAGCCCAAGTGGGGGCGGGGGGGGAGCTGAATAAAAGCGGGCAATCTGCTTCAGCAGCCGCGGGGACCCCAATACCTTGTGGCACTTGTAGTAGTAAGCCAGCAGCTGCGGCATCCGGTCAATTTCCATGAAGACTTTCACAAACAGCCGGGACTGATCTAAAAGGAGAGATGTCCCTCCATTAGTCCGGCTTGCACAAAAGTACCTTCAGCCTCTGTCCCGATATCCTCCACCCACCCAAATGCCTCAAAAGCTGACCAGGGAGGCCCAGACCCTGCTCTGCCCACGTTCCGGTCCCCAGCAGTCCCACGGCCGTTAGAGCCCACGGCAGCACCCCTCCTCCAGGACGGTTCATGGGGAGGGCTTTTTGTAAGGAGCATCCAAGCAGAGGGAGAGGAGAAAGCAAGCCCTGCTCTACCTGCCACCGTCACGTCCTCCCTCCAACCTCCTTTCTTCTGCCCAAAGCCCCCTCAGAGCAAGAAGCCTGCCAGGGTGCGCTCTTCCGTTTGGTGGGGAGAATAATAAAGGCAGGGTGCAAATGATTAATTAAATGGCTCCCTCCACGTTGGGTCACGGTCCAAGCACACGGATGCCGTTTGCAATCCTGGAAACCCCTTAATGGAGAGAGAGCCACACTGCAGGCAGGGCCGCCAGCCACCACCGATGCTTAGCACAAGGCTGCCCCCACCTGGTAGCTCAGTGGCACAACTCCAAGAGACCCTGTGGTAATCACAGAAGGCGGCAATCAAAGGACGGAGCCCCACAAGAAAGGACAAATCTCCACCCCCAGGAGGCCTGGAAAGAGACATGGCAAGAGTCAGGCCTTCAAAAGCCCCTTTAAGAGGTTTAGGTGGGAACGGCCCACCCCCACCAAGGCCTCTCTCCAGCCTCAAACTGGCCAACTCTGCTGGTGGTCCTCCGTCTGTTTCTTCTTCAGAGGCTCTAAAGACCAGGGCGAGGAGGCCCTTGCCAACACCCCATGCCCCCAAAGGGCCACCCTCCACCGCAGGCAGTGCCCAGGGAGTGAGAGCTGTGACCGAATCCCCTCGTGGGACAGGAGAAGAAGAACAGAGGCCAGGTTTGAGGGTTTGAGCCTCGGGGGCCTAGGGGCGTCTCGGGAGTTTTGAGAAGGTCCTGAGGGGATGCTGGAAAACAGGCTGCCACAGAGAGTTTCCAGCTACCCCTTTTCTCCCCAAGAGGGCCAGGTGAGGGGGCTCTTGGGAGACGTTCCTGAAGGGGGTGGCAGCACCTGAGCTGCACTGCCCAAGGGACGAGGCACGGGCTTCGACTGCAGGGAGGCAGCGGGAGCAAGGCAGCCGTGGGCTCCCTTTTCTGGGTCACCCCAGGTGAATCAATGTCCTTGCTTGCTAAGCCCCAGCCCCTGGTCCCACCCACCACCCGGCATTTGGATTCAACTTACGACCATAATAGAGCCTGCCTATTACGGTCGTAAGTCGTGATATTCATAAAGTTGGGTTATCATGTGACCAATCTGATTTGATGACTCTTTTATTTATTTTTTTGCAGTGGTCATTCAATGAACATGGCAGACATAAAGGGGACACCATCATCATTGAGAGACCCCAGTGGTTGCTGTGGGGCATTTTGCTGAAAACCAAAAGTAAAGTTACTGTAAGCCACTCGGGGGGCATCTTGAAACAGGAGATGGGCAGCAAATAAATTTGATACATAAAAATAATAGTCGTGGTGGCGCTGTGGTTAGACTGCAGTATTGCAGGCTACTTCTGCTGACTGCCGGCTGCCTGCAATTCAGCAGTTTGATCCTGACCAGCTCAAGGTTGACTCAGCCTTCCGTCCTTCTGAGGTGGGTAAAATGTGGACCCAGATTGTTGGGGGCAAGAGGCTGATTCTGTAAACCACTTAGAGAGGACTGTAAAAACACTGTGAAGTGGTATATAAGTCTAAGGGCTGTTGCTAATAAATAATGAATGCCAGGTTTTGGCAAAAAAAGTTGTAAATCATGGCCACATGACTGCAGGATGCTGCAAACACTCATAAATGTGAGTCTGTTGCTGAACACCCCAAAAGCAGCCACATGGCCAAAAGGGAGGAGCCAATGGAACTTCAAAACCCAACCTTTTTTCTCGGGGGTGTGTGTGTGTGTGTGTCCCTTGTAACTTTGAATGGTTGCTAAGCAACTTGTCCTAAGTCCGGGCCTACCTGTGCTGCCCAATTCTCCAAGCACAAGAAGCTTTAGGTAAGATACCAAAACCTCCCCTCTTATTTTCTTGGTTTGGTGAGCGAGATTGACTTGGAGTCAGCAGTCGGCAGCATGAGACCAAATTCCTAACCGTGTTATTAGAAGGGCCCATTGAACTGTTGTGTCTGCTTCCACTTTACGTAGCCTCATTGAGTTGCCAAGGTTCAAGTGTCCCTGCCAAGGCCGGCCTCGGGTGCAGCTTTCTCCAGAAGCCTCACACGGGAGCCCCGTTCCTTTGTGCAAAGGCTTGCTAAACCTGCAACCTGCGTGCCATGGAACCATTTCAGGCTTAAGCCTTCGAGTCCCACTGACACATTTGCACCTAATCTGAACCTCCCCTGCACCTGAGCAGCAATCCTGTTCCCCGGCAGGCGCCTTCTGTGCAGTTCTGGGCTGGATCTGCAGGGAAAGCCCACAAGGCCCCCCTCTGCTTTCTAGCCCCCTTCCCTTGACCCACCTACAACACACACACACACACACACACACACACACTCACGGCCCTCTTACCAACGGACTGGGTGCTGAAGGCAGAGACAATCTGGGGGCTAGCCAAGGCTTCCAGGCGGTTCTTGAGCGCCTCCAGGTGCACACACTTCTCTGAGTAGTCCGGCGTGTCCACCAACACAGCCAGGCTGTTCTGCATGCTGGTTAGCTTGTTGGAGATGAGCGACACGTCCTGGCCGGAGAGGGGAGGAAGGCCGACTGGTTAGGCTTGGGCTCCCGAGCGAGACCCTCCCTGCTCCTTCCTGGGTGCCCTTCCTGCAGAAGAGCAGAAATGGTGGCCTTCTCTCTCCCCTTCTCTGTTTTTTATGGGCCTTACAGTCAGGGAGAGCCAAAGAATAAATAAATAAAAATATATAATTATTTTTAAAAAGTAACATTTCAGAAGTTAAAACTGGAAATCCTGAGCACATAAATTGAAATAATGTGCCAGCCTTCTTGTAGTCACAGCTCCCAGCCAAATGATCCTTCAGTACAGGGAGTCCTCGACTTGTAACCACAATCGAATCGACCCCAAAATTTCCATTGCTAAGTGAGACAGTTAAGTGAATTTTGCTCCATTTTATGGCCTTTCTTGCCAAAGTTAAGTGAATCACTACAGTTGTTAAGTTAGCAGCACGATTGTTAAATGAATCTGGCTTTCCCATTAACTTTGCTTGTCAGAAGGTCGCAAAAGGGGATTACATCACCTCGGACACTGCAACCGTCATAAATACAAGTCAGTTGCCAAGGTTCTGAATTTGATCACCTGACCTTTGGTGATGCTGCAACAGTTGTTAAGAGTGAAAATAGTCACGTCACTTTTTTCAAGGCCATAGTAACTTTGAATGGTCACTAAATGAACCACTGTAAGTTAAGGACTACCTGTATTTTAACAGAACATATACAGAGTCACAGTTTTATTTGAAGTTTATTTTGGATCAATCAAAATAAAACTCTAATGGTGAGATGGAACGTTTGACAGAGGAGGAAAAACAATTTTTTTGCTATTTCTGCTTCATGTTTTCTTAAAATTCAATAAAAACATTAAAATGTTCAATTTTAAAAAGGGAAGTAGAAAACTCCATGGTGAGAGGAAGACTTTAATTTAAAAATCAAAGAAAAAAAAGGAAATCAATACATTTTCTTGTTAAGAAAAAGGCCAAAACATAAGAGAATCAATGCAGGTCCTAAACCTCTCCCTGTTTTTGGCTATAGGTGTACTCTTTAGTGGTCTTGTTTTTCTTTTGGCTGTTTTGATTGATTTGTTGATGTTATTGTCCTTCTTATTTGAACTGTTTGCACCTCCCAGAGTCACATGCAGTGTATGAGATGGGCCTCAATTCAAGCCAGCGAGCACTTTCACAAGGACCACCAATGAAGAATCCCCAAAGGCCACAGATTGCAGAGGAAACCAAGATGGGGCTCGGGGCTGGCTGGGGGTGAGGGGAGGGGGGGAATTGCAACAGCCAATGATCAGAGCACAAGTCCCTCCCTTCCAGCTTCTTGTCCATTTGGGGGGCATTTTCCAAAAGGCACAAGCAGCTGTTTTTGGGACACCGCCTTCCCGGCCGCTTTTCAGGCAATACTGTAGGAACTCCCTTAACCCCCCAGTCAGGCCCACCTGGCCAGGAAGAGGCCACCTGCTCTGCTGGCAACAGCCCTGGACTGCAACAGGGCAGGATGGGCAGGAGCTGGAACCAGCCTCTGCTGCCTCTGTGGAAGCCGAAGAAAGATCAAGACCTCTGACCGTTGTGGGTGGGTGGGTGGAAAAGTGACTCCTTTCATTTTCTTCCTTTTTGTTATTGTAATCTGCCAAGAGTAGCCCCACAGCGAGATAAATAAACGAATAGAGTGGCTGGTGCAGTGGGAGTACAGAGGGCTGGGGGAAGGGCATGGGTGGGGGTGGGGCGAGACCTGCCCCTCCAACCTGCAACCTTCCCTGCCAGCTTCCCCACAGACTTTCTGGGGAAGTTGGCAGGGAAAGTTGCAAATGGCAATCATGTGATTGTGGATGCTGCAACTTTTTGAGAAGCATCCAAATTGTGACCATAGGTGGCTTGTGTGGCTGGTGTTGTGGTTCACCGACAGCTTGCAGAGC
This sequence comes from Notechis scutatus, assembly GCF_900518725.1. Next base: position 104,713 of record NW_020717006.1, on the reverse strand, counting down.
TGGCAGCAGAGTTGGATAGTGGAGAGGAACATGGGCCAGTCAGGGAGTCTGGAGAAGACTCAGACAAGGGTCCTGCGCCTGACACAGAAACGGGGCCAGGACCATCTGGGAGTGGGGTGCTGACTCTGGAGTCTCCAGAATCTGACAGCAGCGAGGAAGAGGAACAGGGGGAGCCTGTTCCCAGTGTGCACATGCGCAGAGCTGCCAAAAGGCAAGAACAGTTAAGACAAAAGGGGCGACTCGGGAGTAAGGCTTGAAGGTGACTGGCCCTCGCATAAGACATAAAGGAGGAGCAAAGGGACAGGAACCTTTGCAGGAAGCAACTTTGTTCGTTCTGGTTGATTTGAAACCTGAAGCTCCATGTTGAATTTGTGCTCCATTTGACCTTGTACAACTAATTGGCAATTTAGTCGTTGGCAGCATTTCAAGATAAAAGTGTGTGCTTATCAGACTTATCCCGAAGGACTTTGGCAGACTTCTGTGGGACTATTTACAAACTGTTTGAGATTCATTACGGGCTGTGAATGACTATAATTCACAGTTTTTGAAATAAAACAAAAGGTTTTTGGGACTAAGGTGTCTTTGTTAATGTCTCAAAAAGCCTTGGTCAGAACAGCTGGAACTCCGAGGACCAGTTTTAACCGCCATTCACTCAGCACTGTCATAACTTTGAATGACTGATAAAAGAATGGTCATAAGTCAAGGAGTACCTTAGATTGCAGGGGCCCCCCAACCACAAGGCCATAGCCCACTACCGGGCCCATGCACCAGCCCACTGCTCGCATGGCTCAGTTCTCCTCTCCCTGCCAGCCGGGCCATCAAGCCGCAAAGGTTGGGGACCACTATTATATTGTATTTCTGAAACCCATTGCAATTAATAACACTACCAGGTTCGTATGATGGAATAAATGCAGTTAATCTCCAAGGCAGAAATAAAACAATAAGGAAGAAGATTCGGGCTAGGAGGAACTTTCTGACTTTATGAGCTGTCAGCCAGTGGAACAAGAACTAGTGCACTATCTTTTGTTGGAGGTTTTGAAACAGAAATGTGATGATCAGCTGTCAGAGATACTCTGGTGGATGCCAGACTAAACAAATGGTTGAATTAGATAACTCTAAGATTGCTTCCATATCAAATTATCACAAATTAGCTGGTTTACCTGATCTCTGAGCAGCATTTAGGCCAGTGGTGGCTAACCTTTTTGGGCTCCCATGCTGAAAATTGCACGTGCACTCGTGCGCCAGCACCCAGAAGGCAATGCTCGTGCCCCCTCCCACGCTCCTGCGCACGAGACCCCCCCATGCATGCCCCGCGCATCTTTGCGCATGGGCGCGCATCTCCCACACACTCTGCGCATGCACGCCAGATACCCGACAACCAGCTGGTGGGTGGGCAGCACGTGCGCATGCGCAGTGGGGTTCTTCTAGGCGATCTCTCACGTGCCGGCAGAAGTGGCTCTGTGTGCCACTTCCGGCATGCGTGCCATAGGTTCGCCATCATGGATTTAGGCATTCTAATCTGTTTTCAGGATACGGTTTGTAGCTGTGAACATTGAAATACCTGTGTTTTAAATGTCTCTTCAATGTCTGCACTGAGCGTGCTCCACTTGTCTGCTTCCTGGAGTGAATCAACAGCCAGCTGCATTCGGGACTTCACATGATCGAGTTTGACTAAGACCTGAAACCAAGAGAGGAGAATTTCTGTAGCTCAAGGTTGACCTGAGGAATCCTTGTTGCTCTCTGAGCTGGGTTGTTCACCGGCAGATGTTTCATTACCTGACTTGATATCAGTTACCTAACATCACCAGTGCCAGCAGTGTGGGTTTTGCTCCCTGTTGATAAGATCTGAAAAGAGTCCGCATTACAGGAATTGATTTCCCAGGCTTTGGACAGGTAAAAGCCCACTTGAAAGACTGGACAAATTTCTGGTCATCACAGCCTAAAATGCCATCAACAAACTGAAACTCGGAGAACGGCTACCTGGATGGTATAAGGCAGCGCTTCCCAATCTCGGCAACTTTAAGCTATGGTGAACCTCAATTTCTAGAATTCCCATAGCTGGCTGGAGAATTCTGGGGGTTGAAGTCCACAAGTCTTAAAGTTGCCAAGGTTAAGAAACACTAGTGTGGGGACTAAAAACAAAATTCTGAGTGGGGTTGAAAGGAAGTGGGGATATTTAGCCTGCAGGAGAGAATAACGGTCTTCAGTGGTCTTCAGACAGTCAAAGGGCAGTGGAGTCTTCTTCAGAGGCAGGGCCAAAATCAATGGGAGCAGATTCAGCTTAGAGATGAAATGGGCTGCCTCAGAAGTGCTGTGTTCTGCCTCACTGGAGGCCTTGGACAAGCCGGAAAAGTCATTTGTCAGAAATGCTTTAGTAAATCCTACACTGAGCAGAGTACTAGATGATTTCCAATCCTTCCTGATGCAGGATTTTAGGTACCCTAAACCAGGGCTCTCCAACCTTGGCAACTTTAAGACTTGTGGACTTCAACTCCCAAAGCTGGCTGAGGAACTCTGGGAGTTGAAGTTCACAAGTCTTAAAGTTGCCAAGGTTGGAGACCCCTGCTCTAAACCGAGCTATTTCCTTCAAATGAAAAACAGAAATAAATAACTAGGCTTAACCGCTAGGTAGCTTGCAAGAGACCAGTTAAATTCATTTAAATAACTATTTCTGTATAATTGTAAAACATTCATACTGCTGCCTGAATAAAATATCAATTTTTAAGGTTGCATCTTTTTTCAGGGATGCTCATTTTTTATTTTATTTATTTATTTATTTGATTTGCCAATTGTTTACAAGATAATAAGTATAAATATATACATAGTTGTGAATACATGAAATGGGTACATATAAGAAAAATAAAAGAATAAGAGAAACAATAGGACAGGGACGGTAGGCACGTTGGTGCGCTTATGCACGCCCCCTACAGGCCTCTTAGGAAAGGGGTGAGGTCAATTCCGCCACAGGTGTCCAGGAAGAGAATGTGTCTGTCCAACCCTTCAGCCTGGAGAGGTACCTGCATGGACTGAGCAGTGTCTTCCTCCAGCTTCTTAATGTCTCCCTTCACCAGGACCATCTGCTCCTTCAGGAATGCTGCCTCCTGCTTCAAGGCTTCCACTTCCCGCAGAACTCTAGGCATGCTCTGGAGAGCCTGGTGGCTTGTCTCTGTAGGAAAATGAGAAGCAGGAGGTCAAGCATGGCTGCAGGGTCCCAGAACACGAGAGACAGAGGCTGCACCTCTGCATTCAACCTATCAATAAAATCCATTATTACAGACTATAAAAATATTCGTCTTATTACTAAAATTTCACTCTCTTCTCACTTTCACTATGCGTCAAAAATGACAATATAAAATATTGCTTTACATTTCAAATTTGTGTTCATTTCAGGTATCTCAAAAGTAAGTTTCTTGCAAAAGAGCACAGAAAACCATATTCAAAATTTAGAAGTGGGAAAACTCTTGCCAAAAGTAGAAAAACAAGCTTAGGCTAGCCACTTAAAAAAAAAAAAAGACAGCCTCACAAATATTTGTATTTTAATATAAAGTTTTAAATACATAATATCTATAATTTATAATATCTATATTATATTAACCACTGTACCACATAATATATCTTGATTAAACTGTTGATTAATGTTGATATAGCAACTTTAGCAAATGGCTTCATATCATTGCAAACAATGCCAGAATCTAGTTTAAAATATATATACATGCATATGTGATATATAGTAGTTAGGAGATTATTGTTATTAAATCAGAATGTGATATTTATAAAGTGACTATATTATGATAAATTTTGATTATGGATTAAAGGGGAACAAATTGAGGGACATATAAGACAAAGGGGTGGTATACTCTAATTGGTAATTAAAGGGGGAAAGTTTTGGAATTATTAGATTTAAGATGAAACTTACTGGATAATGAAACAAAAGTATGCGTTAAAATTGCAAATGTGACAGATAAAAGCATAAAGGTGTAATGAATTTAGAATAAAAAATAAGAATGTTAGACTATAAAACAAGACATGAGACTATTTAAAGAAAAAGGAATTAAGATATAAATTGAAAATGGATTCAATAAGTGTAAAGAAAATAAGAATATTGGAGAAATTTATGGGAAAATGGAAGTAATGATATGATATAGAATTGAATGCGAAAGATATATACTAAGGTCATGTTTGTATTGAAGTGTAAAAACCTGGAACCATGTTGTTCACTGACAGAGATGTTTCTAAAGTGTAAAAATAAAAAAATTATTGCAAAAAAAACGAAAAGAAGAAAAATCTGCAATGCAAACATAATCTGAGCTGTACACAGCTGTCCAAAGCAGCCGCTTCAAGAGCAAATTCCTCCTCAATGACAGCAGCAGAGTCACCTTCCACGGCATTGTTGACCTCCTGGATAAAAAGCTGCAACTTCATCACCAGGGTAGCAGCGTGAGCATCCACTTTGCCGGGGGCCTCCTGCTGCACAGCCCGGAAAGCCCCGTTCACCCAGGCCTTGACCTCAAAGTCATCAGCCAGGAACTTGGAGAAATCCATGGTGGCTGCCACACCTTCACCCTCCCCTGGAGCTGGTCAGCCACTATGGCACCTGAGGACACAGGAGCAGAAGCCATAGTTCAGCAAATGCTTTTGTCTGCGGAATGTCTTAAATAAAATAAAAAAGGAATATAGGGGGTTAGCACTGCTCTTTCAAACTCTTTTCCTCCCCCCTCCCCCCTTTTTGTTGGCAACTATAAAACAGGCATGGTAATGTTTTATGAGTCTACATCAGCATTACTGTGCATCCAGATGCCTGAGGACATCCTCTGCCCTGGATAGAGGATTGAATCAGGAGACACACACACAAATCCTAGGATTCTATGAATTTGGCAAGCAACGATCCCCTGTGAAGTCCTTGGTGTTCTCTGAGCTTGCCTGTTTCCTTGCAGCAGTCTCATTACCCAGCTAGGCAATATCATCAGTACTGGTGAATGTGAAGTTTGCTTCCCGGTTATGTATAATCCCTTTATTACTTTTATAAGTAACTCAAAGTGGTAAACTATTATCCAACACAGTTTCCTCCTATTTTCCACAATGGGTTGAGCTGAGGCAGGGCGAGTGGTCCCAAATCACGCAGCCGCTTTCATGTCTACGGCAGGACTAGAACCAAAGCCCTCAAAGGCAGGCTGTTTGTTGCCTCCAGCTGAGGATTGTTTCAAACTATATTCCACGGACTTCTATGAAAACTTAATGGGGTTACAAAAAGAAAAAGAAAAAGAAAAAAAAAGTTCGCCTAGACATTGCCAATTTTTTAGAGCTTAGCTTCTTGATTAGGGTTCTGGTTTTTTTTTTCTAATTAACAGGTTCCAGTGCCTGAAAAAGTTTGAAATCCTCTGCTCTAGTTCTGCCAGAAGAGTTGTCATCAGAAAGATCTGGAAAGATTAAGGTTACCTACTTGCTCTCTGAGCTTATGAAAAAAAATGTACTCCAAGGACAACTTTAAAGAAAATGCTGCATCTTTATTATTTGAAACCTGTAATTAAAAGAAATCATAGGGCTGGAAGGGACCTTGGAAGTCTTCTAGTTCAATCATTCTTGAATTTCATGACTGTCATTCTTTAGCTTTAATGGAGTGATGTTAAACCTAGCAAACTGCTATGTTTGTCTAGATGTTATGCTATCTGTCATCTATCTATCTATCTATCTATCTATCTATCTATCTATCTATCTATCTATCTATCTATCTATGTATGCAAAATACCCCCCACGCATCATCACAAAATCTCCAGAACCAGAAAGCCTACAACTTGCAATCTGGCATGTATGTTCTTTTTGGCTTCTAGGGGCTCACTAAGAAAGGATTTTTCAAAAAGACCACCAGAGCATTGGTATTTCCTGTATTATTATTATTAACATGCTCTGATGCTAAGGAGTTCTACTCCCCCTCCCCACCTGAAAGGAAATCTCTTCCAAATGCAAAACACAAGCAGAGGAGTTTCAGTTTCACAGCACCAAGCAGCTTTAGTACAGAACAGTTGAGCTAAGCCACGCCCAGGCTCCTTGCTGTCTCCTTCTTGCTCATACAGCAAATATTGTTCAGTTTCCAAACAGCCCTCAACTCTTTCACACACTGACAGGACACTAGCCAGATGAATACTGATGGATGCTGGTAAGCAGAGGCAGAATTCACCCCACCCCGTTGTTTTTCTCCCCAAAAACTAAGCCTGACTGCGACCACATAGTTTTGTACAGGTATCGAGCTAGTTACTTATAGCAGGGGTCTCCAACCTTGGCCACTTTAAGCCTGGAGGACTTCAACTCCCAGAATTCCCCAGCCAGCAAAGCTGGCTGGGG
>NW_020717006.1:71152-85511 GCF_900518725.1 Notechis scutatus | reverse complement strand
TGTTTTCGGTCAGTGGTTCTGATGTTTTCGGTCAGTGGTTCTGATGTTGAACTGGGGATGTTTTGAAGAGGGTGGCCCATGCTTATGCCTCATGCTTTATAAGTAGATGGTGCCAGGTGATTTGCCAACATATTCCAAAGGGGTAGGGCAACATTCCTGTTCTGAAATTCTGCCAGTTAATTTTGCCAGTCATGAGCAACACAGCCTGTTTTCCAGTTAAAGCATTTTCTTGTAATCCTATCTTTTCCCCCTTGCTGTTATTTTTTGCCATCTCACTGACTTGTTTACAGGTGGTATACAAGGTTTCATTTTTTAGCTATTAAGCAATTGAGCACTCACAGGCAGACTATTTTAAACTTTCCAAAGCCTTTTGGTTGGTTCACCATAAGTTATTTATAGCTGCTCTACTTATTTTTGTTGTCTCCTGTTATTGCCTTGGATTTTTGTCAGTGCTGACACTGCTAATATTTCCCATGATTTATCATCTCTTGGTATTACCTTCTTCCCATTTGCTGCTCTTGTGCCTGAATTTAGCAATTCTGCCACCTTTCAATGGCTGGTTTTTGTTTATTTCTGCAAATCTCACCTTGATCCTGTAAGGATAGAACTCTGTAGCTCAGTAAACCAGAGTGCATTTAGGCAGATATTCCAAATGTTTCGGTCTCCCCATTCAGAAGTTCTGTGACATCTGCATCAAGATTGTTGTGCAAGTTGCAGAATTTTGAGAGTGGAGATTACAGCTTGGTTTGCAATCTCCAGATCTGTGAGCACATAGAGAGGTATGCATTGACTGATCCTTCAACTCATCTTTTGAATTTGAAAAAATTGCTTGTCCCATCTAGATTTTTTGTGTAACTTCAGCCAGATTGTTTGTTGGGAAACCATGAATTCTGCTCCCTAAGAAAGAAATGCTGACACAAGAACACTTTGGTGTCTTTTAATTAGCATCTGTTTGCAGCTCATTTGTAAAGTGCTACTTTCTAAGGGAAGGTTGTGCATCTCAGACTTTTTAGAATTCTCATTGCTGGCAAGTAAGCAAAGCAGAAATCTGGGAAGACTTCTATCGTTCTTTTTTTTTTAAATTTTTATTTCTGCTTTACAGCAACATAGGAAAGTCTTGGATAAAGGGAAGCCTGAAGATGTCATGCCTTCTGTCAAAGGTGTCCAGGTAAGAAACAAGAGTCGAAGGCCCAGAGATTGGCAACTCTGGCTGTTCTGTTCTTACTGATAGATGTTGTAAACAGAATGTGTTTTTCCTTGTACTGTAAGTTGTTTTGTTCATAGAAGCTTGTGTCTCAACCTCTTTAGGAGCGTCTGCCGACTGTTCCTTTATCGGGCATGTACAACAAGTCAGGTGGAAAAGTACGGCTAACCTTTAAACTTGAACAAGATCAGCTCTGGATTGGCACTAAAGGTGCGTGCCCAAGTTGTGTGATTGTTCCGATCCTGAAAGCTTAGCTTTGTGTGATAACAGTACTTTGTGATTTCTGGGTTATTGTATCTAGGCTGGTGAGCTATTCGCTGAATCCAATTCACCTGTCAATTAAGCCAATTTAAGTAGATCCGTTTTGATTTGTGAGCAATGCGTGAAGCTTAGCCAAAACATTAGCAACAGGAGAGTCTTTAGCTGCCCTTCGAACTGGATGCTTTTAGGGTAAAAGATTCCGGTTCTGAGAAACAGGACAGCAGCCTCAAGACAGGATGGAGCCCCTCTGACCCTGCTGTGTGGCACGTGAAGGCCCGTAGCCTCAGTTGGCTGGAATGCGTGTGAAAGAAGTGGCAAGCTAAATAAGATGTCATTGTGAAGCTTCCATGTGAGATGGCATTTATGGGGCTGTTTTTCACTCTTGATATTTCACTGTAAACAATAAACAGAATAGCCCAGAAATATTGTTTTACTTACATATTTTTTACTTTTTGGTGCTGTTAAGCATTACAGCTCTTGCTGATGTTTTTTTAACAGCAAATACTGTTAATTGAATTCTAAATGCTTCTAAAGTAATTATGCAAGCTTAATTTTGGCTTGGTAGCATATATTCTGCAATACAGGTAGTCCTCAATTTAAGACCACAATTGAGCCCAAAATTTATATTGCTAAGTGAGACAGTTAAGTGAATTTTCCACCATTTTACAACCTTTCTTGCCACAAGTTGTTTAGTGAATCACTGCAGTTGTTAAGTTAGTAACCCGGTTGTTAAGTGAATCTGGCTTCCCCATTGACTTTGCTTGTCAGAAGGTTACAAAAAGGATCAAGTGACCATGGGGAAGCTACAACAGTAGCGTGAAAACTGGCCATAACCCTTTTTTCAGTGTTGTAATTTCAAACGGTCACTAAATGAACTGTTGTAAGCCGAGGACTACCTGTAATTAAGGATATGTTTTCGCTCCTTAGAGCCTTGTTGAATCGAGTTGAACATAAATTATAGGAAATAAATATAATGGGATCAACAGGCACAGAACGCTTTGCTCCACTAAGTTCAAAGCGTTTGTACTTTTTTCATATTACAAGCAACTGAATCTTTTTTGTGTGGCATAGTTTATTTTTTGTTAATGTTACGTTGAGCATAGTTCAGTAATTTTGTCTATTGACATCTCTTTTGAAGCTATATCTTTGCTTTAAATATATGGCGAATGCTTTGCTCCAGTAAATGCACAATTGGATAATTTTGTTAAGTTTGTTTAGAGCTAAGCAGCTGATAATTTGGGTTCTTGTTAAACTCTGAGTCTGGTTGTTCTTGCATCCATTTCTGTTGATAACGTTCTGAATACAAGGGAGAGTGAAGTTTACGGGTGGATTATTTAAAGAGTGTTTCTCGCTTAGCATTCATTTATTCAGTGACTGGTCCCTGAAGTTCTGGACATTGCAATACACCTGTGATGGTCATGTGAACAAACTCCAGCCCCTTAACATCAGCTGCCCCACCACACCATGCATGGCACCACTGCTGTGCCAGCCAGGGCCTTTTTTCTCACCAGGCGTCTTTAACGCCCACATGGCCAGGGCCTCCTTTTACCCACCAGGCTTCTTTTTGAAAAAGACAACTCTGGGTGGGGTGTGAGAGAAGCCCCGGCTACACCAGCACAAAAGAAGGGCCCAATCAGTATGGAGTGGTGTGCAGTGTAGCCAGACGACATGGCATGCAGGGCTGGGCATCTGGTGGCAACGGGAAGGCGGGCAGCCAAAAGGGCAGAGATGGCAATAGCACTTAGGCTTATATGCCACTCTATAGTCCTTTGCAGCACTCTCTGAGTGGTTTACAATGTCAGCACATTGCCCCCAGCAATCTGGGTCCTCGTTTTACCAATCTTGGAAGGGTGTAAGGCTGAGTCCACTTTGAGCTGGTCAGGATCAAACTCCAGGCTGAGGTTGCCTGCAATCTACATTCTAACCAGTTTGCCACCATGGCGGGGTAGCTCAAGAGGAGGCAGTCCCTTATATCAAGGCTCAAAGCTGGGAGGGACCAACAATGGCTTGGATCGGGGTGAGTCCTCACCTAGCAACCTGTGGGATTTGGATGATGACGGTAAAGGGGACCGCCATTGCTAAGCCATGCAGTCACATGACATCATGGTTTACAACCGCATTGCTTAGCGATCGGAATTCTGGTCTCAGTTTACCATTGTTACCTGTAGTAGCTTATCTTGGCAATCTTAGTTGGGGTTTTCCACTGTCAAGGAAGAAATCACTAAGCAAGACCAACTGGTAAACACTGACCTTCCATGCACTGAGGATGTGACCTAGCCTGGAGATAAACGTTGGGGAAAATTACTAAAATCAGAATATGTAAAGTTTGACGTAGATACTAGTTACAATTGAAGTTGATCCTTTATCCAGCCAAAGGCTGCGTGCCAGTAAGACGAGAGCGAATAAAAGATTTAATGATGGTATTCTTGTCCTTTTAAGATAAGCTTGGTGGCTGGGAAGGGAGAATATGGGGAAATGTGGAACATCAGTTATCCTAACTTTTTCTGTCTTTCAACATAGAAAGAACAGAAAAGTTACCCATGGGATCCATCAAGAACGTGGTGAGCGAACCCATTGAAGGGCATGAAGATTATCATATGATGGTAAGTGGCTTCGGCTGAGGATTGATGCCTTCCCGTGGGCAAAGGCCTTAGGGGCTCCAGGAGAGTTTCTCCATGGAGGCAGCAGCTCTTTATATCAGGGTCCCTCAACAAGCCAGGACATTAACAACTTCAGAATGTCTAAGTAAAGCCAGTTTGGTCTTTTCTGCTTCTTTGCTGTAACCATCATTCTTGGCAGCTAGTTAGTTCTCACCTTCAGTTTCACTCTCCCCCGTCTGCAGTCATCCCAAGTCCTAGATCATCGGACCTTCAGGTAACTTGGTCTCCAACTGCGGCTTCTGAATGCCAGGTCAGCCTGTAATGTTGGGCTCTGTCGGCCGTTATTGTGTTGTGATCGATTTGGAATGTTTCACCAAGGCCTGGATGAGCACAGAAGAGGCTTTGGGTTAGCAGCAGGCCTCCTTCCAAGGCTGGGAAGTGCTCCAGGAATTCATGGCTACCATGATAGCCACGAACTGCACACAGATCATCATACCCCCAACCCTGGATCTTAATTTTTTTTATTTTTTGTCTCAGGGCAGTTGCAACATGACCTGGTGGAGAAGATTCATGTAACGCCTGGTCTTGGTTGTGGTCAGACCATAGTCTGGTTGTCTAGAAGCCTTTTGAATCTTCAGGTGCCGGATGCATCCGGTTCATATCCTGAGCGTGTTTGGGGAGCTTTCTGAGGTTTGGAGGGACGTTCCTCGCTTGAAGTGAGGAGGTTACGAAACGTGGGGTTGGGTGGACCCCGAGTGGCCTCCCCTTATGTGCCTGTCTTAGGGCTCCCTGGGCTTTCTGAGGAGCCCCAGAAAATGAGCAGCAGCAGCAGGACACTGAGGACGCTGCTGGGGAGAGACGGGGACCAAACCAGACGGGAACCCGCATTATTAAGGGCTCCGTTGTGGCCATAAGAGGAGCAGAACTTGATGGTTTTCCTGCTCCTCTTGTGTCCACCGAGGGCCACTTAGCAGCCTGGCTGAGGGTCAGCTGGACTTTCTCTGGGAAGAGGATTGTTGGAGCAATACCTTGTGGGGGGCCGCTATGAGCGTCATGATTGGCAGCCGAGGGATAAAGTTCCTCAGATCTGCTCCAAGCTGGACTCCAGCCAGGCAGGTCCTCTTGGACTTGCCCTTCATCTGGGAGGAGTTTTGTCCTGTGAGTCTTGAGGAAGAGGTGCTTGGAGCTGTTAGTGCAGCTGCCTGTATGACTGATCCGTGTCCTGCCTGGCAAAGCCGTCAGAAGGAAATGTGTTGCTGTAGGCCCTGGGTCTCAAACTCGGTTTCATTGAGGGTCGCATCAGGGTTGTGTTTGCCTTGGTGGGACTGAGGTGGGCATGGCCAGGTCGACGTAACTTGCATCGGGGGCGCCTGTGGTGGGCCAAGCACTCTGCCAGCTCCCGAGCTCCGTTTTTGGCTGTAGCGGCCTCCTGCAACCCTCTGCTGGTGAAAACGGAGCTCGGGAGGGCTGCGAGCTCCCCTTTTGGCCAGCAGAGGCACCGTGGGTCGGTCCGCTGTTTCCAGAGCAGTCCCGCAGGCCAGATCTAAGCATCCCACGGGCCAAATCTGGCCCGCAGGCCTTGAGTTTGACACTCCTACTGTAGGGGCTTCTTCCTTGAGTTGAAAAGGTAGCGTGTGCCCCCTCCTTAAGAAGCCCTCAGTGGATACAAAGATGGTGGAACAATTTCCATTTACTCTCTCTTTTGAGGAAGAAGAAGGGTTGAGCTGAAGTTCCAGAGAATCTTGGAAGAAAAAGATTACCTGGAATCTTTTCAGCACTGTTTGCCTGTGCAGGTGATCTCCGGCAGAGCCAGGAGGGAGCCAGTGCAGCCTTGATTGTGGCAGCCCCCTGGGGGGTTGGGGAGGGGCGCTGTTTTGCTGTGGCTTTTCTTCTGTCTCCTAGGTTGGTGCGTGGACGCGGTAGAAGCGAGAGAGCGAACCTTCAGCCTCCTCAGAGATCCAGTGTCCTCCCCTCTCTTATTTAAGATCTACCTGGGGTTGCTGGCCAAGTGCCCAAAGTAGGCTGGTGAATCCCAGTTATCCGCCTTGACCGGCGGGGGGGCTACCCAAGTGATGCTTTTGAGAGAGAGTCGCAAGGGTTGGAGGCCTTGAGTTGGGAAGCCGGCTGTGCTCAAGAACGTGTCAGATTTCCTTCTCAAGGGGGCTGAGCTTCCCCACGAGAAACGGCGCACAGTCAGGGTTCCTCTTGGACTTGAAAGAGCAGGTGTTTTCCAGATCCATCTTATTGTTGTAATGCATAACATAGTCACCTCTTGTTTGGACTATAGGTAATCCTCGACTTGCAACCACAATTGAGACCAGAATCTTGGGTCATGGAGTGACGCTGTCGTTAAGTGAGGCACCACATGGCTGTTTCACTCAACAACCGCAATCCCCCCACTGCCGATTGCGGTTGTAAAATGATTCCCTGGGACGTGAGGTGGATGAAGCCAAGGAGCGGCCTGCCACAGGGGCTCCACTTCCACGAGGCCAGGCGGCCCTTTCGCTCTCACAGGGGCTGGCTGAAAAATGGCAGAATCCTTCCAAGAAAGGTTTGCAGGCAGCCCCAGCGACAAGAGCAAGTGCTCCCTGCTGCAGGGGCTCCGTGCCAAAATCCTCCTTCAGGCAACCCCAGGAATCAGCCAGCTGGCAATTTGCAATCTTCCCTCCCGGCTCCCACGTTGAATTTCCGGGAAAGCCAGTTGGGAAGATGGCAACCGGCAATCCCACAGTCGCAAGGCACTTGGCAACCCACAGTGAGAGAGAACAGGTTGCCAAGAGGCCAGGATCCTTGCAGCCACGTGGCCGTAACTTCAGGGATCATAAATCCCTTCATTCAGTGGCATCCTCATCATTTTGAATGATCGCTGAACAAATTGGTGGTTCAACAGGTCTGCCTGTCCTGCCGTTGCTCTTTTGGAAGATGGCTTGGCCCTCCTGTTCCCAGTTGGTTGTCTGGGGGCTCCTCAGGGTACCAGCTGTCACATACAGAGCCCCAAATTGGACCCTGGAGATTTTGTGGGACCCTCTAACTGCCTGCCTGTCCCAGAAGAGGGGGCGGGGTGGGCGTGATTGGATCCCACCTGCAGAACATTTGGGGTGCCTTCTCTGTGTTGCCGCTCCTGCCCCCAAGAATACCTTCCTCCCTGAGGTTGGTTTGTTTCCAACTCTGTGGACCTTCAGGAGAGCATTCAATTTTTACTTTTTGAAGCAAAATTTATGAACGATAATTGCATGGATTTTTGTTGGTTTTTTTCTCAGTGCACTGCAATTGTTGTATTTGTGCCTGTATTATGAGCGGGGTTTTCCGTGCTGTTTCTCACCCGTTGGATCCTGCTCTGAGTTGCTTCAGTTAGGCCACCCTGTAAATCAAAGAAATGAATCCATTTATAGAAAACATTTATAGAGACGCAGTTCTGGGTCTCTTGGCCTTGGTAACATCCTTTTCCATGCATTTTCCGCCATCCCTTTCCCCTGTTCTATGGAGGGCTGGAACACGAACTTCATCTCGGGGTGCTGTTTACCCAACAAGCCCCCCCCCCGCCCCCCAGGAGTGCTGATGGATGGTCTTGCATCTGGGGGATCTGAGCCCTGCAATTATCGCTCCCCCTTCATTGCGCATCAGTGGTGCAATGTGGCGCAACTTTGGTTCAAAATCTGCTTTGCTGTCTAGACCTTCGCAAGGCAGCTAGATTGCCAACCAGTCTGCGGATGCAGCCCCAGTTTGAAGAGCAAGCTTGGTTCCCTAGCCGGCCAGTTCAAAGGAACAGCAGACCCTGGCTTGTGGCCTGGGGGAATTGGCAACCGGGCTGCCGGATCCAAGGGGAGGAGAAAGCCCCCTCCCCAGGGCTCCCTGTGGGGCAGCTGTGGGATAGATGAATGGTTCCACCAACCTTGCTGAGTAGGAAAAATTGGGGGTAGGTGGTGTCAGGGGAGGCTCAAACTTTCCTGGAGGGGACCTGGAACTGAGGTGGTTACTTTACTGTTGTAATGTTTGGCTTGTATCGTTGGACTCCAGGTAAGAGTTTCTGACATGAAAACCCTTGATTCTAAAGCTGTGTGTAAATAGCAGGGAAGGGATTGTGGCTCATGGGTTTTCAAACCTTCCTCCCTCCCTCCCTCAGGCTTTCCAGTTGGGTCCCACAGAAGCCTCTTACTACTGGGTCTACTGGGTGCCCACCCAGTACGTGGATGCAATCAAGGATACGGTGCTAGGGAAGTGGCAGTACTTTTGAAGGCACGCTCACCTCTGGCATGGAGACGGACTGGGATCTTAAGGACACTGCTGGAAGAGGCCCGGATGGGTTTGGCTCCTGGGACTTCTTCACCAACGCCATCTGGGAGAGGCCTGGGAGAACGCCAGAGGTGGGGATCTCTCGCCATTAGTTCCTTTTTAACTTAAAGCAGTGCAGCAGCAACGGCGGCGGCGGCAGCGGCAGCAGCAGCAGCTCTTGTTCTGCGGCAGCTTCAACCGTATTTAAAAAAAAGCAAATACAAATGGAAATCAATAAATCTTAATTTACAACCACTGTGTGTAAATACACTTCAGCTCTGCAGCTCTTCAGATTTCGACAAAAAACCAAAACCAAAACAATACGTCACTGTGGATTTTCTACGTGGCTTGGACAAGAGGCGGATATTTTCATAATTCTTCATATATAAATACCATTGTTTGGGCTTGTAATTGGGCGTCGGAGAAATAGGTTTTACTCCTCTCTTCTCCTGGAACATTAATGAAAACTTCAACTGTACGTAAACTTGAGGGTGGGTGCGGGGTGAGGTTCATAAGCCATTCGCTTCCTTCTCCTGAGGCTTTTGTAGTCTTTCTGGTGTCAGTGGGGTACAGTTTCCACCTGAGAACCCAAAGGGGGTCACCTCTTTTTAAATTTTGTGGTGAATCTTTTCATATCTGTCATTGGGCGAAAGGGAGGGAGATGTTATGTGGGAAATGTGCCATCAAACCGACATGTTGCTTAGTTGGGTGTGTTTTCCCCCGCTTCCCCTCCTCCGCTGCTGTTGCCATAGCTGGGGGGGCCTAGTTGCCTTAAGAAGCTGCTTCCTTTGGCCCTTCCTCTTGATCCCTTTGCTCTAAAGGTGCTACTGTCGCTACTTAGTATTTGGCGTTTTCTTTCCCGCAGGGAGTTTTTTTAGAGCAGCGCGTCCAGGGGTAAGAAATCCTGTCTTCCAAGCTAGCAGATGCAGCCAAAGGCTTTTCGGAGCCAACCTGGGCACCGGGTCACCGCCATATTCTTCCTTGTAACCGCCAGAGTGGCTTTGGTTCCAGGCCTGCTAGTTCTGGAATGCCAACAGTGGACTTTCCTTTTTGTTTTCCTTTTCTGTCCCTTTCTTTGTTGAAAACCATGCTGGGGAATTTCACTCACAGCCTTTTGTGTTTCTTGCCAGACCGAAAAGGCCATCTATCTTCTGCTGCTGGTTCCATCTAGTGCCCTCGAAATGGTAAATTTTAAAGAGGCTTGGGAATCGTAACAGCTCCTATGTAGGCCGTTTTCTACAGCTATCCAGGTTAGAGATCGGTTGTTATTCTGAAAAATTATGAAGCCATGGAAGAGGAAAAGAATCCAGAAA
Source organism: Notechis scutatus (assembly GCF_900518725.1). The sequence continues at coordinate 75,861 of NW_020717006.1, read as the reverse complement.
AAAAATAAGACATGTTGGTATAGTTATTCTGTGTCCTTCATTCTGCATAATAAGCAGAACAGAATTATTCTGAGTATATTTATGACAAAAACATAAACTTTTTATTTTTATGTTTATGTCTTAATTGTACTCAAACAATACCTACAAATATACCTAGTGTTAAAGATAGCCCTCCAAGCTGCTGTATCCTAAGATATCTAAAAGGAGGATTTTTGTAACACATATTGCAAATTAGTTATAATAAATTCCATTGGACTCAGTAGGATTTCCTTGGAGTAAACTTTGCAAGTAGCAGAAAGTAGAATTTTCAAACATAGGAACTTACCAAAATTGTAATGACTAAAGGAAGACTTTACTACCTGGAAAAATTTATGTAGATCATTATGAAACTTATCTTTTTAGAAAAAGCTCACAAGAAAATAAATATTCCTATAAATGAAATTAAGGTGTGGCAATAAACTTGATCACATTGAACTCTTATCTTACTTGTATTTATCTTAGTCTAACTTGGGTAAAGATCATCAACAGCTGAAAATGTAGGAGCCATGCGGTGCTAAACAGGTTTCTCCGTGAGTAAATCTCCCGGCGTTCAGCCAACTTATTTGCAGGTCAACGTGTAGAGAGTTGCAACCCAAATAGATTGTCACATACATGTAATCTGGGATCGGACTCCGTGGCTTGAATAGAGCCAAGGACCCATAGAAAAAAAAGACAACAAATTTCAGAATCTTGTAGCTGGATTTTGATTGGTGTCACTTACATTTCGGCTTTGGCGATTCTTGCTTAATTCAAGCAGATCCAAGTCTGGTGTTGCGTTGCTGCTATGGATGCTGCACCCTCTGAAGCTCCAAGGAAGCAGGGATTTCTCTTCTGAAACTCCTCCAGCCGCCAAGCCTGTCGGTCTCCTGGAACGGGAAGGAGGGATCGCAGCCCCCACCTCCTGCTTCGTGGGCAAGGGTGCCAGGGGCTTCTCCTGGGAATGGAGGAGGCACGGAGCCCTTTTCTGTCCTGCACGGATGATGCGAGCACAGCCGGCTAATGCTCCAGCAGCAGCAGCAGCAGCAGCATCGTGTGCTGTGGCCGATGAGCAAAAGAAGCCGTGTGCCCGCAATTCCCCCGCCCTGCTCGCCAGAGTTTCCCGCCTGCCTTGCTGGAGGTAGAGCACCAGGTTGCCTGCCTGAGTTCCGCTTGTCTCCTCCGGCCCAGGCCTGATTTTTCTCAGGGGGGCCTTTCAGCCTCAACTCTGCTCCGACAGGAACTTTGCTTTTAAGGGAGGAGGGAGGGGAGGGGAGGGGAAGGGAGTGGGCATTTCTCTCTGCCAGCCCCCTGGAGGAGTCAGGGCTCCTGCATTTCGGATCAAAGCACTTGAAACAGGAGAGAACCCTTGAGCATGTGCAGAGAGCAGGCTCCTCCCGCCCTCCCACCCCCCCCATCCATCTGGAGAGAAGCCCCTTGGGGGGGTTCTTCTCTCTTAAAAGTGGCCTTGATCCTTGGGGACCCCTGAAACCCCCCTCCTCCCATGACGGAACAAAGCGCCAGGTCTTCCCTCCTGTTCACAGTGTCCTCCAAGCCAGGGGCTGTTCCCCTCCAGCCGCAGAAAGCACCTCCTTCCTGCCTTTAAGGGGCATGGCTCTTTCTGGGCAGGTCGAGACCTTTGTGGGCCGCCAACTTCCTTTCCCAGGACTGGTTGGGGGCCCACGGGGGCTATTTTGGAAGGCTTGGATTCCTGTGTATTTTTTCAGGTGAACAGAGGAGAGAAACCGGCAACTGCGACCCTGGAGGGGGGATTAGGAGCTTTGGGGGGTGGGATTTGGTGCTCTCCCCTGTGAGGGAGGGAAGGAAGTCTTGGGCATGGGATGTGGGTTGTCTTGCCTGTCAGCAGCCTTCATTGTACTTCTGCCTCTGACAGCCCAGTGGAGCAGGGGTCTCCAACCCTGGCCACTTTAAGACGTGTGAACCAACTCCCAGGCTGGCTGAGGAACTCTGGGAGTTGAAGTCCACATGTCTTAAAGTGGCCCAAGTTGGAGACCCCTGCAGTAGAGCCGCTGTTTCGAAGGAGAACTTACTGTCTACACTACGCAGCCTTGCTTGCCTGTCCTTGCAGTCTCACTTCTTTCCTTCCTTCCTGAGAAATCAAGAAAAGTGTCCCGTGGGGTCTTCCTCGTCTCTTTTGCCGCCTTTGGGGAGCAAGTTCTCCCTCGCCTCCTCCCCAGCTAATGGGTGATGGCGCTCCCCCTCCCATTTCATCCCACTGAGGCCGGAGTGAAAGCATCTCAGCCTCTCGGTGCTGGAAACGCTTCTGGTGTCGGAAGGCAACGAGTGTGATTAGGAAACCCCACTGGAGCCAGGGATTGGGAATGCTCTTCCGGACTTGGCCTTATCCTCACTGACTCCTGGGATCTTTCTTGGTGCCAGCAGGTCCAAAGACACAAAGACACTTGCAGTTAATTTCAGAGGACATTTTTCCCGTCCAAAATGCCTCACCCCACCCAGGGCTCCTTCCTCCTGGCTGAGGGGTGTTGCAAAATACACCGACTCTTCTGCTTCCTGCTTCTCCGGGCAACTTAGAGGCTCCCATCCTGCACTCCAAGGGTGCGAGTTAATTTGTCCATTTCCACACACTCCAAAGATGTTTTTAATTATTAAACCTTCAGGTGGCGTGGAGTTTTTCTTTCAGTACCGGGCATAGGAGATTCTTGCTGCTGTTAATACATGTAATATAAGATATGTTATAGTTTCTTTTTATTATTCCTAAGAGGAATAATTCCGGGACAAAATCAATTTTGTTTTCAATTAACTCTTCTAACCACATTTGAATCACTTTCCAATATTTTTTCGCTTCGGGGCACGACCACCAAGAATGAAAGAAGGTACCTTGTTGTCCACACTTCCAGCAATGTGGTTTTAAATCTGGATAGATTTTAGCCAATCTTGAAGGTGCCATATACCAAGGATAGAACATTTTGTGTTGATTTTCCTTATAAGCTGCCAATTTTGTTATTTTATAATTCGTATTCCAAATCTTTTCCCACTCTCCCAAATCAATAGATGTCCAAAATTTCTACCCCATGCAATCATTGATTATTTTATAATCTCCTCTGCTCTATCAAATTCTAATAAATGTTTACATATCTTTGATAATAATTTCTCATCTGGGCCAATCAAAATTTTATCTAGTTTTTGTAATGTCTATTCCAAATTCCTCACTGTCCTTGTTATATCTTGCTTGTGGTGTTTGCATGTAGGTCCACCAGTCCAATTTTATTCCCTGTTCTTCCCATTTTTGTCTGCTCTTTAAATTCCCTTGTTTACCTAAGATTTCCCTATACCTGGCTGTTTTCTTAACCTCCGTTATATTAGGGTGGATTATTGCTTCCGAGGGAGATACCCAGTTTGGAATTTTGCGATCATATTTATTCTTTATTTGTCTCCATGTTTGTATCAGCACATCTCTTATTTTATGTCTATGGAAGTATACATACGGCTTGCTTTCTTTATCCCACAGGAAGGTATGCCACCCCCTTGGTAAGTCGTGCCCAGGTGTGATGACTTTTTTGATCTTGATAAACTTCGGCTGATGCAGTCCAGGACTGAATCTGCTTGTTTTGCAGGAGCATCAACACACTGGTTGGCTCATATTTGGTGGCTCATATTTAGCTTCAGGCACCAGATCTTTCCCACATCCTTTGTCTTTTATTTTTGTTATCTAAATACAGGACTTATTTGCTTTGGTCTGTCAAAGCAATATTCACATTTTCTGGCTGATCTCTTAAATTTTGACCAGTCCAAGAAAGGAGCCTTGCAGTCTATGAGTCTGGTGTGATACAAAAATGAGTGATGTCCACTCATTTGGTATCTTTGTGTGTCTCAGGTTAACTGAGATTGGACTGCCGTTTGTCAGAAAGGGTGTAGCGTCTCCTGCTTGGGTGGAAGGTTGGGCTAGATGACCTGCCAGATCCCTTCCAACTGTGTTAACCCGTCATCTGTAAACTGAGCCCAGCTCACCTTTTGTCTTTAGGCAAACCGTCTTGCATATTTTGCTCGCCTTGTGGGGGTGAAGAAATTCTGTCGCCTGCTCTTCAAGAAGAAGTGTGTACCGAAACCAGCACATCACACACCTATCAATAAACGAGCAGACAGAATAAGCAAAAACAACCCATTACTGACGACTTTTAATTATGTTTGCAAACTGTTGTAAGTGGCATAAAGCTAGAATCCAGGATGTGGTGGGTTCTAGTCCTGCCTTGAGCAAACACTTCCGGGAAACCTTGCCAAGAAAACGGCAGGGACAGGTAGTTAGGCAGGCTCCAGGAATCAGCACTCAATCGGGGGCACCTTCTCCCCCCCAAAAAAAACCCCCAAAGGATATTGGTGTGAAGCAGGGGTCTCCAACCTTGGCCACTTTAAGCTTGGGGGACTTTAACTCCCAGAATTCCCCAGCCAGCATTCTGGGAGTTAAAAGTCCCCCAGGCTTAAAGTGGCCAAGGTTGGAGACCCCTGGTGTGAAGCGTGTGAGCTTATTGTGTCCTATTTGAGCATTTTTTGCCCAACGGTGGGTGGGTGGGTTTTCTTGTGTCCCTGGAGGGGCGTTGGTGTCCAAGAGCCTGTTTGTGGGGGGGTGGGGGAGTGTGTGCTGCGATTCCTGTACAGCTGCCTTTGCTTTCCCTGCAGAAGGGATATTGTCGCCCCCCCTCCCACCCACCCCCCCC